>ML802888.1:707563-725871 GCA_009831015.1 Picea engelmannii
ACGTGTCATCATGCAATTCGCCCGCTGACAACCAATAAGAATCTGCCACGTCACCTATGCCAAGTCATCGTACGGATGTCCAGTCAGATGTACGGCCTCTGCCACGTGGCAGTACGGCCTGCCCTGTCAGCACTTTTTTTTTTCCCTGTTTGGCGATTCGAACAGATCGCGATAACTTTCGATCCCGACGTCCGTTTGAGACGAAACGAATTGCGTTGGGTTCGTGACGACGAGGGCTACAAACCCATTTGTTTTGAAGCAATTCTGAGAACTTTCATTTTTGAGGTAAAATTTGACCCCTGGTCCAGATTCTGATCACGTTAAAAATGTTTAATATGGCACAGAAGGTACATGTTGCATTCAAGGCCAAAAACACTAATTGGCCTAGAACTTCAACAAGTTGTAACTAGCAGCCCATAACCCAGAAAGAGATGAAAATTGGACAGATTGTCCAAAATATGCATATGAAAAAACCCAATTGGGCTCCTTCCAAAAAAAATCCAATGGAACAGGTCCAAAAATGCATAATTACAGTTCAGATTTGCACCTAGTTGAAGTGTGAACATGAGAAGTTAATGGGCAATTTTCAAATGACCATAACTTTCTGCTCAAGATTGAAAATTGAACAAGGGAGTAGTCATTGGAAAGGTATTGGATAGAGGAGTCTAAGTATCCACCCATAAATTTGATTTGGGAATTTAATTTTCACAAGAGATCAGAAGAAGGAATTATGATGCATTATTGGAACAAAATTGTACATAATTTCATAAATTTGTTAAATTATTTAGCCTAACAAATTTTGTTGGCTGCAAATTTTGCGGAGTTAACAACATTTAGTTCATTACATGTGAGAAGGTTAAAATTTAGTTAAATATAATCAAAGGTACTCGAGGGAAGAGTGCTATGACACAAATATTTCATAAGATGATCAAAAGCCAAGACTACAAAATGTTAAGGTATGAATCTAGGTGTAGCCATAAAGTCTTGGGAAGCCACTACAGAAAGTCCACTCATGTTAGTCAAGTACTCAATGGAATCTGGGCAAAGGAATAGATCATGTAGTGAATGAAATAGTGAAATTCCATTCACTCCGAGAGAAACCAATATACAAATTAAGCAATACATTGGAGTCAGATCTATTATAAAAGGAATTGACTATCAGAATGATAGTAATCAGATAAAGAGAGAGGCTTAATGCATATACAGATAAAGAGTGCATCATCTCTAGGGATTAGCTATGCAATTATAGAGTAATGCTTCCCTTATGGTTATCAGAGTGCGCAGTGGAAGCATGGTATGAAGGACATCACTTCAAGGGTAAAGAAATGAAGGTGCACACAAGTAAGGAGTGTCGGTTGAGGCATAAAACAATATACTATGGAAAGATTGGATCTAGAATGATGCAATAAAACTCCTAGCAGAGGAATTAATCAAAGCTAAATGTTTATAGACTGGGTGAAATTCATGAGTAAATTAAGATAGTTGAAAGGTACCAATAGATGGAAACCAAGTTATACATAGTCATTTGCAACATTCTAGGAACTGTGAGAATAATGAGAAGGACTGTTGAGTACATTACCAAGAGATGAGTGCATTGACATGGTACATTGGGATGTTAATCCAAAATGATCAAAACATGGAGAAGAAGGAATAGGTGCATCAATATGGCATGATGGAAGTTGATTATGCAAGTCAGGTTGAAATCAGATGGGCCGGGACATGAGAAAGTAATGGTTCATTAAGAAAATCCAAGTGTTGATATGTTCATTCAAGGAAAGGTTGAATCAATTTGTTTCAATAAAGAAATTGGTGTTAAATATCCAAGGTTAATTAGAGAGTATGGCTGGAAATGCAATTTGGTCATGTAGGAGTTGGATCAGAGGGATCCAAGTAATAGTGGAATGCCGAAAATTAATATCAGCATAATATATGGATACAAGTGTGCAAAGTAGATAAGAAAGGTTGGGATGGAAAAGTACTCAAGATAGAGAACAATCAAGCACATTGTTTTCTTTTGTAAGAACACAAGAAGATTAAGGAATCTATGAAGAATTGAAGACTTCTAGGAACAACAAAGAAAAGTGATATAGGGAGAAAGAGGTTGTTGCAATTACTGTAACAACAATTATGCTATGGCTTGTTGGATAGCCATACATAGTACATGAAATTGACATGCAAATGCATTTAGGAGCATGCTAATGATGCATTATTAGTGCATACAAATATGAATTGATGAATGCCAATTTGTTAATATACATATATAAAATAATAAGACTAGGATTAGTTTATTTTTGAATATATATTAATATGAAAGCTGCTAATGGTGGTTGTTGTACCGGGAAAGAGAGAATTATTGCATGTTTGCAAGTGTTGCTACTAATGTTGCTGCATATAGAAGGAAGCAACATAAAGTTGAAGAGTGGATTATAAGTCTTATAATAGAAGCATGTGAGCTTCTATTGTTAGCAACTATCCAGGTAGCATCAAATTCATTTAATGGTAGCTATGCATGTATGAGTTTTATGTAGTCTTATTGCATAATTGATGAAGGGAATTTAGGTAAGAATTTCCTCATCCAGTTTTATTTTATAAAATTGCATTATTGTATTAGTTCAATGTATAGATGTGAATAAAATACCACTAGGTGTGGTAAATGTTGGATGCCAGTAATAATTATAAAATATTTTTAGCTTTTGAATCCATACACTGACATAGATACATGCCATGTTAATTGGTTATGAGCTAATAACCAAGGAAATAAAAGGTATGAACCTATTATAGGAATGGATGCCAGAAAAGCTAGTCATGTATGAGACCATGACATGGTTGCTTATGGCAAAGTATGGTTATGGAAAGGATATGTACCACACAAATATCCAATGAACTTCCTACTTCTAAATAATATTTGGACTGCAACCTTTTTGCTAACACTAAAGGACACCACATAATTATATTCTTGGTGTAGTGTTTGGGTCGAAAAGAAAGGCATCTAAATAATTGAGAAGAAAATAGGAAGTGCATGGAGAATGTGTGAAGGCATTGGCCAGGTTTCCAATTTACCAATGGTGAGATACATGACTTAGATATAGAGCATTATGAAAATCAATGGAAAGATGCAATGAATAGATATGCATTGACAATTGCACTCATGCATAGTAAGTGGTAGAGTTGCACTTATGCATGATAGAGTTGTTATACTTAAATGCATTTGTTGAATGTGTTTTGTGAATGCATGCATATATGTTATTTAATGGAAATAATTATACTAACATGTGAAATGCTACAACTATGACTAACTCATGGAGTTGAGAACATTTCAGGAGTTGTTAGACATTGCAACAGGAAAGTTGTAAGTCAAGTAGTCACATGAGCATTGACTACAGGAAATTTTTGTTCAGGAAACAGAGTAATAATTGCTAGGAAAAGGAAAGTATAACTGTTGATAATTCATGTGCAGAGAATGATAATTCATTCTATTTAATAAATTATTTGATAGTTGTGATTGAATTGTTAAGTGTAGACAATTCTAGGATCACTTTGTAAGGTTTTGGTACATATTGCAAGGAAAGTATAATGTACAGGAAATATTGATAATATATTGGTTGAATGCAAGATGGAAGCATTGCAGGAAAAGTGGTATTCAATATGGTGCTTATTGAAAACCATAAGGAAGATTGCATCCTACTATTGCAATGACCATGAAAAATTATGAGATAGAATTTCATATTTTGGGAAAAGTTGAATTCTTTATGGAATAAATTTGAATTTCTAAAATGAAGTTTTTATAATAATCTCTCATGTGAGTTAATATTTATTATAGCTGACATGCTTGGAAAGAAACTATTTTTGGGAAACACTGGAGCCCTATAAATGTAGAACCTTGGTGGGGTTCTAGTAATGAGTTAGCATTCTCCTTGTGTGTGGAAGCCTTGGAAAGATGGATCATTAAGGGACTATGTAGTAGTGAAGAGATGGTATATACACCAGAGGTAAGGGATAAACTCCACTAGAAAGAGGTAAGGGAGCTAAGAGTCTAGGAAAGGGGCTAAGCTAAAGGGGGCTTGAGCCTAATGGAATATTATATTAATATTCCTAAAAAGTTAAAGTATGGATATAAATTCACATATTATATCCTAAGTTTCTAAAGCAGGGACAAGAGAGTCCCTTGGGTGCCATGTGTCGTAAAAGGGACATGCACATTTATTTGGGGGAAATTAGTTCATTTTTTAGCATTCCTTCATCATGGTTACAATTATTCTCTCATACTACCTGAACTCTACTTCTCCCATCACCATACATGTACTTGGGAAGCTTGGTGATGTGGATAAGGAGAAACTTGGTTTGACTGCAGGTTGAAGAGGTGGTTTGTCAGGCCCGTGGTTGAAAAAGCGGGTTGTTGGGCCCATGAGTAGTTTTCTCTAGGTGAGAAAATACTCAAAATTGTTCCCTGGTGCACTAGGAAATGGCTACATGGCTTTGAGACTTCCTTTCTGGCCTATTGTTGAAGCCCCAAAAGGGAAGTGGAACAATCGAGGGACTGTTAAGCAGAGAAGGGGCACACTTTCTAGGGTGGGACAAGCATGTGGGGAATGAGAGACTGTAGGCTAGTTGCAGTAGTTGAGAACTTTGGACTGAGCAATTATTTTGCTTGTCAGACCTTAGACTAGCTTAGTATTCCCTTTTCCCTGATAGAGTTTATCCCCTGCTCGGGGGAGACCCACTACTGAGATTATGAGCACCTTGGTCTATGGTTGGGAGGAACGTGGAAAGTCTGCACGTAATTGGTGATCTTTTTATCAAAGATAAGTGTCAATTATGTGTTAAATTATGTGTTGCATCATTATTTATGCATGTGTTTTTCTGGGTTTTTCTTGTGTATGATGCATGTGTATTTCTATTATTATTCTGTACAAATCTGTGTATTTGCAAAATATTTGTATGTTTTAATTTTGTATACAGTTCGAATTTTTCGTGTGGCATATCCCAGTTGGATTTTGGGGATGTTACACTTAGCCTAGTGCACGTCTTGGTACCTTCAGCTAGCAAAAACGTCAAGGTTGAATTTTTGGGTCAAATTCAAAGTTTGATTGGTGAAAGTCAAAGTCATAGTTTGACTGGTCAAAGTCAAAGTCAAAGTCAGTCGTGACTTACTCCATGAAGACAGAGAATAAGATAGAAGGAGCTTCAAACTTCAGAGCATGGAAGACAAGGATAGACCTCATCCTTTCTAAGAACAAAGTTCTAGATATCGTGAAGGGAAAGATCGTGGAACCACAGTTTGAAGCAGGAAAAGAAAATGAACCTCAGAATGTTGCAGCAATGGAGAAGTTCAAGGACAATGACATCAACACTATGGGTATCATTGTAGACTCTGTCAAATATCACTTGATACCCTACATATCCAATCTTGACTCACCCAAGAAGATGTCTGAAGCCCTAACTAACCTTTTTGCAGTCAGAAATATTGGACAAGTGATGAGTTTGAAGAGTGAGATTCCTTACACAAAGATGACTAAGGATGACACTGTAGCCTCATACTTTGTGAGGATTTCTCAGTTGAGAGATCAACTACAAGCTATTGAAGAAGTTATTCCAGAAAAGGAAATCGTGAACATAAAACTTAATATTCTTTCTAGATCATGGGATGCATTTTGTTGCAAGCATGAACACAAGAAAGGAATTTCCAACACTGGAAGAACTTTGGACCTGTTGCGCACAAGAAGAGACAAGGACAAACTCGAAGGGAAGATCTCAAAAGGAAGAGGATGCTCGTGCCTATGCAACAAAGTTCAAGAGACATGGAGGTAAGAAAAGATTTGACTCAAGAAAGAAATTCAATCATAAGAAAGACATGTCAAAAGTATAATGTTATGGATGACATGAATATGACCACTACAAAAAACATTGTCCTAAACTAGCAAAGAAGAGACAATAAAGACATCATGCGACAACTTCCAATGATGAAGAACCTTCAAATATAGCCATGCATGAAGAAACAAATTTCTTCTACTACTTAGCTCTTACAAGATCTTTTGAAGACAACATGTGGCCGATCGACAGTGGAGCTTCAAGACATATGACACATGATCGTGAAAATATCCCAAGCATGAAGGAAAATGAAACATCTCATAAAGTGGAACTTGGAGACAAGAACGCTTATGCAGTCAAGGGAATTGGAAAAGATTCTATCAAAATGGAATCAGATAACAATGTTCATCTTAGCAATGTTTTATATGTTCCTAGTTTGAAAAAAAAATTAGTATCTATTTCTTGATTGGAAGAAAAAGGAGATAAAATAGCCTTTGTCAATGGAAAATTTCTTGTATGGTCTAAAGATTCAAAAATAGAAAATGCTAGAGTCATTGGGATTCGTGATGGAAGATTGTATAAACTCCTAGGTTAGAATTCTCAAACTCTTGTACATGATGAACTCAATCCTAGTGAGTTATGGCATAGAAGGTATGCTCACCTTCATTATCAAGCATTTCCATCTCTAAAACAAATGGATGTAGGCATACCAGAACTACAATTAGTGCATGAAGGCATTTTCAAAGGATGTGCACTTGGGAAGAATATTAAGAATCCATTTACAAGCAATGAGAATAGATCCAAGGAGATCTCGGATCTGATACACTCACATTTATGTGGTCATATGCAAGTGAAGTCTCTAGGAGGCTCTCTTTACTATGTGACATTCATAGATGACTTCTCAAGAAATACCTAGATGTATTTGTTAAAGATGAAAGATGAAGTATTTGGCAAGTTCCAAGAATTCAAATCTGAAGTGGAAAACTTAACAGATAAGAAGATCAAGACACTAAGATCTGATAATGGAGGAGAATACACCTTCAAGGAGCTCGTTGCCTTTTGTAAAGCAGTCGATATTAGGAGGGAGCTAATTGTCCCACACAATCCTCAACATAATGGTGTGGCAGAAAGAAAGAATTGATCCATTGAAGAGTTTGTTAAGGCAATGATGAATGACCAGAATCTATCCATGTTTCTATGGGGAGAAGCAACTAAGACACTTGTATATATTCAAAATAGAAGTCCTCATTGTATATTGAAGAACATGACTCCAGAAGAATCCTTCTCTGGAAATAAGCCAAGTGTGGAACACTTAAGGATCTTTGGTTGTATTTTCTATATCCATGTTCCCAAGGACAAAAGGAAGAAGTTGGAACCTTCATGAAAGAAGGGCATATTCGTTGGATATAGTGAGACATAAAAATCTTACAGAATCTATGTCCCAGGTCGACAGAAGGTTGAAATCAATAGGGATGTGACTTTTGATGAGAAGATTGCCTTCAGGAAATCTATAGAAGATTCCATACACTCCGATGATGAAGAGGAACATGAAGATCCCAAGGAAGAAAGTAAATTTTCTCCAAAACATCCTAGTGAAGAACCAGATTAACCACTTGAACCTATAGAACTAGTTGTTGTACCCAAGAACAGAAAACAAACAACATGGCTAGAATCCACCTTACATGAAGCAAAAAGACATAAAGCTCCCAGTGGAACCTTCACAGAGAGCAAGAGGACCAAAATATTCTTTAGTTATGCGACACTCGTGACAAGTCTTGTCAATGCAGAACCTTCCACCTTTGAAGAAGAAAGAATGGAAGTAAGATATGATGGAAGAATATCAATCCATCATGAAAAATGATGTATGGGAAATTGTTCCTAGACCTGAAGGAAAGTTTGTAATCACTTCAAAATGGGTTTACAAGATAAAGCATGCAGTAGATGGGAGTATCAATAAATACAAGGCAAGAATTGTGGTTAGAGGGTTCTCTCAACAGGAGGGAGAAGACTATGATGAGACATTTTCTCTAGTTTCCATATATACCTCTACTAGAGCCATCATATCTCTTGCAACATACATGGGTTGGATTTTACATCAGATGAATGTAAATACCACTTTTCTCAATGGAGTAATTGAGGAAGAAGTATAAATAGAGAAACCTCAAGGTTTTGAGGTACACTTGAAAGAAACCCATGTATGCAAATTAAAGAAGGCCTTGTATGGACTTAAGCAAGTGCCAAGAGCTTGGTATGCATGAATTGACAATTACTTGACGAGACTTGAATTTTCTAAGAGCCATGATGATCCAAACCTTTATTACAAGGTTGTGAGTGATGTACCTGTGATCCTGCTATTATATGTTGATGATTTGTTTCTGACAGGTGCAGAGCCTCTCATTATTCAGTGTAAGAGGGAGTTAGCCTATGAATTCTATATGAAGGATATTGGTCTCATGAATTATTATTTGGATCTAGAAGTATGTCAGAAGCATGGTGAAATCTTCCTAGGGTGAGGGAAGTATGTTGTAAAGATCCTTCAGAAGTTTGGGATGATGGATTGCAAATCCTTGGCAACTCTCATGGTGACAGATCTGAGGAAGTTGAGAGACTTTGATTCTGATCCAGGAGACTCATCCATGTACAATAGTTAATTGGCTCATTGATGTATTTGGTTAATAGTCGTACATTTGCTTTGTTGTGAACACATTGAGCCAGTTCTTGGTGGAACCTAGACATGAGCATTGGATAGTTGCAAAGCACATTTTGAGATATCTTCATGGGCCACTAAATTATGGTTTGAGATATGTCTCAAACAATGATGTAAAACTACATGGATTTACTGATTCAAACATGGCAAGGAGTGCAGATGATAGAAAGAGTACTTCTGGTATATGTTTCAGTTCGGTTTCTGCTATGATATCACGGGCTAGTAGGAAACATAATTTTGTTGCACTCACCACTACAGAAGCAGAGTATATTGAAGCATGTGATGCTTGTACGGAAGCAGTATGGCTCTGTAAGCTAGTTTCTGGACTATTTGATTAGGTGTTGGATTTGACTGTGATATATTGTGATAATCAGAATTGTGTGAATCTTTTAGAGAACCCTGTGTTCCATGACAGGTCAAAGCACATTGAGATCAAGTACTATTTTATCTGTGATAAATTCCAAAAGGGAGAAGTAATTCTCCAGTACATCTCCATCGATGAGTAGACAGGTGATATTTTGACAAAGCCTCTGTCCAAGATAAATTTTACATACTTGAGGGACAAGTTGAGACTTGTGGAGATTGCTCCATTTGTTGAGAGGGAGTGTTGATCTATATCATGCTAGTACATCTTAGATATGATGCTCCAATATCATGCTAGTAATACTTAGATATGATACAGATGTCTTGAGATGCATTATGCTAGTATAGCTTAGATATGATGCATTAGTATCATGCTAGTACATCTTAGAGATGTTGCATATGCCTGAGTCGCATCATGCTAGTACATCTTAGATATGATGTAGTAGCATCATGCTAGTATAGCTTAGAGACGATGCAGATGAATCACATCATGCCAGTACATCTTAGAGATGGTGCATTGACACCATGCTAGTACGACTTAGAGATGATGCATAGACATTGATCCACATCATGTTGATACAACTTAGAGATGATGCATTTCCATCATGCTAGTATGGCTTAGAAATGATGTAGATGATACTCCACATCATGCGAGTAAAAATTAGATATGATGCATTCACATCAGGCTAGTACGACTTAGAGATGATACAGTGGAGAGAATGGTCCTTGTAGCCCATTTTGGGGCATTCAACATCATGCCCGATTACTCAGATGGATTATGGCCTTGATAGATGATGCAGGCGTTGATATATTTGATGCCAGGATGTTATCAGATGATATTGATAGTGATGATGATGCTCATGAATTGATATGCATGATCATGAGATAGCTTGTGTGGCTATGATGATGCTACCTATAGAATGTTCTGCAAGACTGTGTGAGCCTTGTCCATACCATGTGAAATGGATGGATGTGTTTGAGACCATTACAATTAATACCTCCCTAGCTAGGCGAGAGTGTTGATATTATGGCAGTTGCGGGAGGTATTGACCTCCATGTGTAACCTCTTACTAGAATGGGATATTCCAAAAGTCATAGAAACCCTAAACAGATGTGTGAGAACCCTAGAAGACCATTCGACTCAATAAAATGAATAATATTAAAGTATTACCTGTTGAAGTTTGAGTAGCTTCAGAAGATATCCTTATTGTATTTGACCAAGACAAAACCCTAAAGAATAATATTATATTATATTTGTTAAGACGACCCTATTGTGCCTTTGTAAAAGTTGTCACTATTGTGCCTTGATAAGTAAAATGAAAATAAAAGGATAAATTGACAGGTCGACCTAGATCTAATTTTAGGTTGGCCAAACTACTATTTATAAGGGAGGTCAGTGCCTCATTTGAACATACAGACACACTAGCTCTACATCTAAGAAGATAAGTGCACAAGTCTCATAGGGAGATGCTACTACAACTAGAAGGTGACATTGTGGAGTTTCTTGGTTTATCTCTTGGGTATCTCTTGGTTAAGTGGTGCACTACTCTTCCCTAGTCAAGGGTTAGAGGAGGATCTTTTTCTTTGTTAGTTCTCTCTTGGAGAGAGGCATTGTTCTTGGACGGTGAATCTATATTGAGGAAGTTTGTTGGGTTTTTCCCCTAGAGGATTTTCCTAAGGTAAATATTGTGTATGTTGTGGATGTTACTCTTTCAATGATCCTTTATATGTAGTTATTGTGCTAATGGTTAAAAATAAAAGAACACTAATCAAATTAATTGTTTAAAGACAAAAATTCAACATGGAATCAGAGTAGGCCTGAAAGAAGGCATTTTCACAGCACAAAAGAACTCGTTGAAGAACCTAAGAGCATAAGAAGACTCTTCTAACCCTATCGCACCTTTTCCTTGGAACAATTTTCAATTTTGGACAAGTTTTAGAAATTAGGGTTTCTGCGTACTAGGGTTTTGCATAAACCCTAAAAGATGAAATCATCCACCTTGTTGGAGGACGTTGGGAAAAGTGATACCATTTAGGAGCTCACCCTAGGAGGGCGCATCTAGTCCTTGGATCAAAATTCCGAAATTTGAAATTTGAGAAATTAGGGTTTCCTCATAAAACCCTAAGTTTGCAGTACCAACTGCAGTTGCAGTTGCAGTATCAGTTGCAGTTACAGTGCTAGTTCCTTCAAGCCAGTTGAAACACCAATTGCAGTGCCAACACTAGTTGCAGTACCAATTGCAGTGAAAGTTTTTTTGAAGTGTTGGGACTGGTTTTTTATTGTCCCAGTGCACCTTACCCTAGAAAATCTCCAACTACCTTTAGATTACAAGTTGGAGCACCTTTGAAGTTTTAAAGGTTCGTTATTGCTTGTCGTCGTTACCGGATCGTGTCATTATCGCTGATACTATCAGAGGTATGTACTTACATATGTTTAAATTGTATCATTATCTTAAGGGTATTTGCAGAAGAAGGGATCTTTTTTCCAAAACAACAATCGTAGATCCAGAGGGATCTCAGATCCAGCACATTCAAAAGAAAAAAACACACTAGGTTTGATTATTTTGATATGCATCTAGTTGTTATGGAATTATTGTGATCTTATGAACATCTAAGTTGCATTTTGATCTATTGAAGTTATGATTATCATACTAATCTCTAGTCAAAGTTAAATTTAGAAACTAACTTTAGTCAAAAGTATTAGATTGATTAAGGTTGAGATTATAGAGTTTATTCTCTAACTCAGATTTCTGTCAAGAAATCATATTATCTTAGTACAGAGGACAAGTTGAAGAGAATACTTGTCATCTTGAGTGAAGGAGACTCGAAAGAAAAGAAACAACACTCATTCTTGAGGACAAGACTCTAGGTTACAGGTTTGATTGATTAAATTGATAAGATTCAAATTTGCACATATCAAGTTTGATAATTGCCACATTACAAGTAAACACTATAGTTCTGATAGCAATCTTTGAAAAGTTTTATTATTGAATACTTGGTATCATGTGAGCACTATTGAGTTAACTTCTTATTCTAATTATTTACTAGATACAACTAACATCTCCTCTAGGAGAAACTTCTTGTTTTGTTTCCAGGTTACCATGGAGGAATGATTGATCACAACACTAGAAGAGTGTTGCAATCATTTCTTATTATTGTATTTCTTATTTTTGGCTCTTGTTCCAGGCAAGTCACAAGTGATATCTTTGAAGGAGCTACTTTGATGATCATTCTCGTTATTGTTTTTATTATTATAAAGAGTATTATTCTTGTCTGTTTTTTCTCCCTTGTTGTTCTTGTTCCAGGAAAGTCACATGTGATAACCTTGAGGGAAGTTATAGTGATGGTTGCAGGAGACAACATATTAGATTATATCTAGTTTGAGACATGGAGAAAACTATCCAGATAAAAAGTTGTATAAATGACCGTATACGTCCATGTACCAAAGAAGAATAAGACGAATAAGGGTACTTTTACGAGATACATAATATCTCATATGAATATTGATTGTAAGGAGTAGAAGGATCCAAAGATGACCGAATAAATCCCTCTGGTGCAGTTGATCACTCTTTAGATCATCATGAAGAGTTAGTAGAGCCAGAAGGGCCTACCCATAATCATTGCAGTAGCCAGGAAGAGACCAGCATGGTCCTATGAAACTTTGAAGGATGCAAAAGCCATATAGAATTGACAAGCCATATCATGAGGAGCAGACAACTCCACTAGTGGTGAGGCAAGTGGTCCCACCAAGTCCCAACTCAAAAGGAGCTGGAGTTTAGAGGGAGTCAACCCTCACGATCTAGTGAGGAGGAGCAGTGTCCTCGGGACCACTCATAGAGATGTACAAAGCCTGGTTTCTGTCTAGAGGATTCTCCCAACAAGAGGGAGAAGACTATGACGAGACATTTACTCCAGTAATTAGAAGAAGTATATATGGAAAAACCATGATCCGTTAAAATATGTCTATACAGTATGAGATTCAGAGGGAGAAAATGAATCTATTATCATGATGGATTAAAGGAGCTAGTCTTAGAGTTCAACAACTACAATGAGAATGGAGCAGAAATTCTCAGTTTCAAAAAAAGAAGTTGCGGGTGCAGAGTCCCAGTTCCAAAAGAAATAGTTGTAGAGAGAGTAGAGGACATACTCTCAGATAGTGAGACACGGAGTGCCTTGAGAAAAGCACATAGAGCCAACAGATGATTTAGTTGCAGCTGAGAAAGTGTACTGGTTTGGTACAATTTGAGGTGAATATTTGGTTCGTTGATATATTTGAGGAACACAAGGACATATATATGTTTTGCGGTGAACACTTTGAGCCTAGACATGTTCACCTGACTGCGAAAAAACATCTGATAAGGTAATTGAAACTTACAATTGAGTATGGACTCAAGTATATCTTGGATCATGAGATAATACTACAAGGTCTACATAGATTCAGATTGGATAGGTAGTATCACAGACTAGAAAAGTACATCCAGATGTTGCTCTAGTTTGGGATCAGTTGTGATCTCGTGGCTTAGTAGGAAGCACACCTATATGGCACTCAGTTCCATAGAAGCAAAGTATGTGGTAGCATGGTTAGCTTGTGGCGAAGCAATGTGTCTTAAGAAGTTGATTGTAGAGTTTTTTGATCTTGAGTTGGAGGAAACCAGTATCTTTTATGACAACCATAGTTGCATAAAGTTGTTAGTGAACCTAGTGTGTCATGACAAGTCCAATCATATCGAGATCAAGTACCATTATATCTAAGAGATGATACAGAAGGGAGCAGTAAAGCTCCAGTATGTTTCTACCGACGAGCATGTAGCAGATGTGTTGACTAAGCCTCTATTAAGAGTGAAGTTAGAACACTTTAGAGACAAGCTTGGTGTGGTCCAGAAGGATTTTCCCTCATGAAAGGGAGTGATGTGCTCCCTAGTAGCAGGAGTGATGTGTTTCCCCAGTAGCGGGAAGTGATGTGTTCCCCAGTAGCGGGAAGTGATGAGATCCCCAGTAGTGGTATGCTACCCCAGCGTAGGATGGTACTCCAACATAGGCTGGTATGTTACCCCAACGCAGGTTGGCACTCCAATGTAGGCTGGTATGCTACCCTAGCGTAGTTTGGTAGTCCAACACAGGCTGGTATGCTACCCCAGCGCAGGTTGGTACTCCAACACAGGCTGGTATGTTACTCCAGCATAGGTTGGTACTCCAACACAAGATGGTATGCTACCCCAACACAGGTTGGTATGACACTCCAACACAGGATGGTATATTAACCCCAATGAAGGTTGGTATGTTACTCTAACGCAGGCTGGTACGATACTCCAGTAAAAGTGCAAAACTTCCTATGATATATAGATCCTTGATTGACAACAAGACAATGACCAAGTGTACAAAAGCGCAAAAGCAATGATGATCATGACGAGAAGAATACCTTCCTTGCTAAGAGGGAGTGTTGAAGTTTGAGTGGCTTTAGAAGATATCCTTATTGCATTCGAACAAGACAAAACCCTAAAGAATACTATTCTATTATATTTGTTAAGACATCCTTATTGTGCCTTTGTAAAAGTCGACCCTACTGTGCCTTGACAAGTAAAATGAAAACAAAAGGATAAATTGACAAGTCAGCCTAGACCTAATTTTAGGCTCGCCAAACTACTATTTATAAGGGAGGCTAGCACCTCATTTGAATACACACACACTAGATCTGCAACTAATAAAAGAAGTGTGCAAGTCTCAGAGGGAGATGTTATTGCAACTAGAAGGTGACGTTGTGGAGGTTCTTGGTTTATCTCTTGGGTATCTCTTAGTTAAGTGGTGTGATACTCTTCCCTAGTCAAGGGTTAGAGGAGGATCTTATGCTTTGTTAATTCTCTCTTGGAGAGAGAGACATTGTTCTTGGCTGGTGAATCTATATTGAGGAAGTTTGCTAGGTTTTTTCCCCTAGAGGGTTTTCCTAGGGTAAATCTTGTGTATGATGTGGATGTTATTCCTTCAGTGATCTTTTATATGCAGTTATTGAGCTAATGGTTAAAAGTAAAAGAACACTAATCAAATTAATTGTTTAAATACAAAATTCAACATTATCGTCCAAGAGGAGAAGTCGGCCTAGACAGTTGACAAGGAGCATTATAAATAAAGGGCGCTTGAGGTCATTTGTACACACACTCTCACTCAAGATAAGTGGTGCACAATTCTAGAGGAGGAGTGCAATTGCAACGACTGTAGTTGGGAACTGGTTTTTGGTCTGTGGTTTGGAACTTTATGCTTGGTGTGTTATCTTTGGAGAAAGGTGCACTCTCTCTTGGTTATTTGTTGGGTCTAGTGTTGCTTCCAGAATCATTCTATTTGTCAAAGGTTACACTGTTTGGGGGTGGCTGTGTGCCTATGGTTGAGTGACAATATTATGATATTGTCTATGGTTAAATGAGAACATCGAACATTTTAACACCCTTGACCTATTATTTCTCCAATTTAGACACAAATTCAGTTGCTCTATATCACATAATCACACCTCATCAATTTTTTGAAGAAGGAAATCTACCAATGGGTCCATTCTACCATCTCCCCCCCACAATTCATTATTTCTCATAATAAAGTTCATATCTCCACCCACAATAACATTTTCCTTCCCATTTATCTGATTAACAAAGAAAGAGTCTTGAAAGCCATCTAGAGCCATAAAAGGACCATAAACAATAATAACCTTTAGAATATAATTAAGATCCAACGACAACAACTCAATACATATGAAATTTTATGAAAATGAGACTTTTCTAAAATGAAGGGTCTTGAACCAAACCACCCAATTTACCTTTTGCACTAATGGCCTCAAAATTCCACCATGGAAGGGAAGCTTTTAAAATATCCTTAACCTTATTGGCCTCCATGATAGATTCATAAATCAATAAAATCTCAGAGTTATTCGAATTAGATAATCTCTTTAAGGATTTTTCTTTAAAGGCACTCCCCAAGCCTTTGATATCATATGAGAGCACAATAATTTTTTAACCTTACAGTGGGATTTTCCTACTTTAAGGGCCCCATGAATTATCAATTTCTTACCTAATAAGACTTCTCTATCACCTTGTTTCATATATTGGGAAAGGAAGGATTTTCTAGCAGGACCAACCCAGAAACTTGATTTATACATGCCTATACCACCTTCCAATATCCCCTCATCCAATAAAGCATCATTCTTCTTCTTTGATCTTAGAAGATATTTCTTACTTTCGGTGGGAATGATTTATTTATCATAGGAATACAAAGTGTTAATACTATCAATAGAATCCACATTCTTCTTCTTAGGAAAATTCTTCTTATCCTTTCTAGGAACCTTATCGACCTTCAAGGGAGAGGACTTCCCACTGGGAGAAAAAACCTTAGTTTCTTTTTTTCCTTTTGTAAAATGTTTTAGGGGAATATTTTAGCCAGAGAGAAAATTATCCACCTCATTATATTCCTCTGAGTCGTTGACAAGATCCATATCCACAAGGGGAGAGCCTCTATAATGGGATTCTTCTTTTTCTTTTGATATTCCTTCATTTTTAACACATCAATGAAAGTCAAAGGATTATTTTGTAGAGGGGATTGTGAGCTTACAATAGGCTCCCCTATTGTTTCTTTCTTAATAGAATTACTCTCCACAAATAACATTTTTCCTGGACTAGGAGACATACCTTTAGCTCGTGCAATATCCTTAATGATCTTTTCCATTGTAACCAAGGAGGGTTCTTTAGATACTAGCTTACCTTTCACCATAGAATACTTGAGTGGCTTCTCTGATAACACCTATGGCTACCTGACCTCAATATTAGCTTCCTCCACATGCTTATCATCCTCCACCTCATAGTAGGGGAGTTCATTTTTTGGGCATGTACACTTGAGATGGTCATACATATAGTGAAACATAATCTTAACATAGTCAATCTCTTGGTGATAAGAACAATTCCCTATTTGAATGTCAATGCCTTATGGAAGACCATCACCCAAGTTCATTTCAACACAAATCTTAGCCATTGATGTCCTATGAAGGGATCTTGTTTTATCATCAATATCAAGCATTCTACCCAACTTGTTCCCTATTAACGAAATCCATTTTAGACCATAACTCAAGTGGGAGTGAATGGAGTTTTACTCCTTAGGGATGAATTTTCACTCCTTCCTTCATGGGATCAAACAATGGAGTCTAACTTTTGAACACCAAAATAGAACTATCTCAATACCATTTTCTAGCTAGAATGTTATCCATGTCCTTTTCTAATTGGAAAATGAAGCTTATCCAACCCCTACCCAAGAGGTGAAAAATCACAGTGTCTCTTAACTGATGCTTCCAAACTTTCCTCAGCCACGTGCCCATTGAATTCTTAAAGATCAACCTACCATGAATTTTTCTAATTGGCATTGTTGCTTGGTAAAGTTGCACTTGCTCCATAGCTTTAAATTTCCTTTTGGAGAAATATCAAACACATGTTGAAGAGATTTACCTTTTAACTCACCACCTTTATTTGTAGCATCTGTTAAAATTGAGTCTAACACCTTGACAGATATATGAGGTTCCTTAATGTTGTTCACGACCTCGAGTGGGTGTGGGGACCTGCTTGACTTCTCATCATTTACCTCCACGTTCCTTGTGTCTAGAACAAATCAAGCCCTTGGATTGACATGATTTTCAGAAATTGTGTAGACCACCTTAGAAACCCTTACATCCTCATCATTGCCCAAACTCATGTACAAGAAACCAAATACCTCGTGCCTCTAGACTTTCTTACCACCTAGGGCCTACAATGAATGGTTTTGGATACCAATTTGATGTGCCTCATTTTCATCTATAATTTCCAAGGTCAAGACCATTGTTGCCCCCAAAACTATTGCTCTCCCATATGTAATAGGAAGGAGAATTTGATGGCAACCCCCTCTAGGAGAATTTGATGACAACCCCCTCTATTAGCTACTATAATAAACAACTTATGCTCTTTTGACTATGAAAATGAAGGTATAACCCTGATACGAGAGGAGAATAGCCTAATGAAACTGGCTAAATAGTTGTAACGTCACCACTTTCTTACCAAAATGCAAACCCTTGCCGCCATGGATCCTCCATCAAAGCCCTAACCCCAAGCCCTACTATTTATGAGAGTCGAGATTAAAATGAATGTTATGACTCTCTTAGAAAGGTAGAGCCACAATTTTTGAAGAATAAACTATATTTTTAAGTTTGGGTGGGAATGAGATTTTAGAGAACTATTTTTACGAACATGTTAAAAAAACTAATCCAATTTCTTAAGTCTTAATAATATTTTGAAATTTAGATTGAGATTTTTTAATTGGAATGCCCATTCTTAGATTTGAATTTCGTTCATTCAAACTTTTGAAATTGAGAGGTGCTAGCCTTAGGAAGCTAATTATAACAATTCGAGAAGTTAGGTTTACCTTTCCAATTTGA
>ML802888.1:728099-745980 GCA_009831015.1 Picea engelmannii
ATGTGCAGAACAGAAGTCCTCATCGTATATTGAAGGACATGACACCAAAAGAAGCTTTCTCAGGTAAGAAACCTAATGTGGAAAATCTAATAATATTTGGATGTCATATTTACTCTCACATTCCCAAGGACAAGAGGAATAAACTAGAACCTTTAGGAAAGAAAGGGATATTTGTGGGATACAGTGATTCATCCAAAGCTTATAGAATGTATATTCTAGAACAACACAAGATCGAATTCAGTAGAGACGTAACATTCAATGAGAAGATGGCCTTCAAGAAATCCATAGAAGAAACTATAGAAGAAGAAGAGATTGAAGAACTTAATGAAGAAAGCACAGAAAACGAAAACAACGAAAAGGAACTACATGATCATCCTATGGAGCCATGTGAAAACATTGTTTCAAATATCGTACCAAGACCTAAAGAAAAATCAATGGTAACTTCAAAATGGGTGTACAAGATCAAACATGCAACAGACGAAAGCGTGGATAAATACAAGGCAAGATTCGTAGCTAGAGGGCTCGCCCAGAAGGCGGGAGAAGATTATGATGAGACGTTTACTTCAGTGGCTAGATATACTTCCATCAGAGCTATCATATCTCTTGCCGCTTCCATGGGATGGAACCTACATCAGATGGATTTGAGGTACATTCCAGAGACACTCATGTTTGCAAATTAAAGAAAGCTCTATATGGACTTAAGCAAGCTCTAAGGGCTTGGTATGCCAGAATGGACAACTATCTAACGAGACTTGGTTTCTCCAAGAGTCATGCAGATCCAAACCTTTACTATAAAGTCGTGGACAATGCACCTGTAATCCTACTACTATATGTTGACGATCTATTCATAACAGGTGAAGAGTCTCCCATCATCCAGTGCAAGAAGAAATTAGCTTCTGAATTTGATATGAAAGATCTAGGTCTCATGCATTATTACTTGGGACTAGAAGTATGGCAGGAGCGTGGTGAAGTATTCCTTGGACAAGGAAAGTACGCAATAAAGATCCTTCAGAAATTTGGAATGATGGATTGTAAATCCATGAACACTCCTATGAATGCGGATATAAGAAAAGTGAAAGATCCAAATTCTGATCCAGTAGACCCATCTCTATATCGACAACTAATTGGATCATTGATGTATTTGGTAAATACTCGACCAGACATTTGCTTTTCCATGAATACACTAAGCCAGTTCTAGGTGGAACCAAGACATGAACATTGGATCACTGCAAAGCATGTATTAAGATATATTCATGGAACAATAAACTATGGCTTGAGATATACCGCATCTAGTGATATCCAACTTCACGGATTCACAGACTCTGATAGGGAAAAAAGTGCAGAAGACAGAAAGAGCACTTCAGGTATGTGTTTCAGCTTGGGCTCTACTATGATATATTGGGGCAGCAGGAAATATAAGTCTATCGCACTCAGCACAACAGAAGCAGAGTATATGGCAGCATGTGAAGCATGCACAGAAGCAATATGGCTAAGGAAGTTAATCTCCGATTTATTTGATCAGATTCCAGAATCGACCATAATATATTGTGATAATCATAGTTGTATAAGATTATCATAACATCCCATGTTTCATGAAAGGTCGAAACACATTGAGATCAAATACTACTTTATTCGAGATAAAGTCCAGGAAGGAGAGGTAAAGCTTGAATATATCCCCACTTATGAGCAGACAACAAATATCCTGACAAAACTTCTATCCAGAATAAAGTTTGCATATTTTCGAGAGAATATGGGGATCGTGGAAATAACTCCCTTAGTTGAAAGGGAAGAAATGACTCTCCAGGTTGGGAGGGAGCACTAAAAATATTATTGAAGACATTTATTTTTGTGATTGAAAAATAGTCCAGCTTGGACAAATTCTTTCCTGTTCGAAAAGTGGATTGAGATTTCTGACAGACAACAATTTCCCATTGTGGTTAACATGGGAAATGGTCCAGATTGTTGATGTATCATAGACAACGACTTCCCATTGTGGTTAACATGGGGAGTGGTCTAGGGCAGTCTCTCTTCTTGAGGGTTACTCAAAGAAGACTGGCCCGCCTCGCCGGACAACGATTTCTCATTGTGGTTAACATGAGGAATGGTCTGTTTTGGAGGTTGATGCAAGACAGTCTTTTCCTCTTGTGGTTAACAAAGGAAATGGTTCGAATATTCGTTCCTTAGGGTTTATACATTCTCTCCAGGGTGCACTTTGATTAGTGTAGGAGGAATGGCTCAGGGTGGGGAATGGTCCAGGCTCAACAATCAGGGACAAACATTCCTTAGGGTTTATACATTCTCTCCAGGGTGCACTTTGATTAGTGTAGGAGGAATGGCCCAGGGTGAGGAATGGTCCAGGCTCAAAAATCAGAAACAATCATTCTTCCTTGTTTAAGAAGAATAGGGCAGATAGCCCATTGTTGATGTTCTATACTAAGGGAAAATATTTTTTCAGATCTCACAGATGTGAGTGAAAGATTGGCCCAGATGGTTCAGGTTATTTTAACAATATTTTCTGTGCAGGTTGTCATCAGATGATTGTTATGGAGACTACCTGTCTCTAGACAATAGAAATATACTATTGTGGTGGATATGTTCCACTGTTTGTGACTATGTGTCACAGTTTGAGTAGTTGTGTACTACCGTGGATAGACACAGTTGTGTTCTATCAATTGATATTGTACCAATTGTCATAGGAGATTATCCAGTTGGATAATAATGACGGTGTTCGTGATACTACCAGTTGAATGGTCTGTTTGTGCTCAAGACCATACCTCCCTAGCTAGGAGGGAGTGTTGATATTATGGTAGCTTCGAGAGGTATGAACCTTTATTGTAACCTTTGACAAGATTAGAATGTTCCGAAAGGAAACAAAGAAATGAAGGAAACCCTAGACAAGATGTCGGCTGCAAAAATATAATTAATATGAATTAATTAGTACCCAGAAGGAGAAGTGAGCCCCAGTAAGTCTGCCAAAACCACTATAAATACATGGCGCCAATCTCTCATTTGACACACTTCTCAGCAGTTGCAGAGAGCCAGTTCTGCGCAGTGCAGTTACAGTCTTGTGCGCAAATCCTGGGGAAGGTACTGCGCCAGCTTTTGGGTGGGACTATCTGATCAACTTGGTTACTTCTTGCTTGGTGCATTAGCCTCTCTTGGCCATTGGATTGCTACCAGGATTCTCTTCTTTGTCAAGGTCAAGGTGCTCGGAGGGTGGCTTCGGCCTATGGTTGGGTGACAAGGGTATTATCAATGGTAAAACGAGCACAATCCTTCATATTCTAACAGTTGCACATGGGTAATGGAGGTCCCCTCTCCTGGGTTGCTAGTGGGTGGCTCCATTGGTGCACCCCCCTCACCTGTATCTACGTCGATATCCTCACCATGGTACCATCCAGCTTACAATTCTCCCCCCAAAATCAAAGCTTATCTAAATAAGAGATGGACAAGGTGTTTGCCCACAATGCTCCCGACTGTCACAACTCTCGCCTTTGAAGCCAATCCAAAATGTGCTAGCCTAGATTTCCACCAATTTCTTGTCGTCTCGAAGAACAAACACAAGCTATGCTTTATATACATTAATGAGTTTTTTATTTTTCATTTCCTTTCTATTTTATAAAATAAATAATTCTTCATATTATATTTTTATTTATTATGAATTATTAATAAAATGCTTAATTTTTGAAATTTAAATGTTTTCAAATAAATTATTATTGAAAACGTTTTATTTTCTACTTTATAAGAATATTTATTTAAAATGATTATTTCCAATTTCACTTCTTTCACAAAATAAATTTAACATATATTTTAAATAGCTATTTTTACTTCTAATATTTTCAAAAACAAAAATTCAATAACATCTAATTAATTATAATTTAAAAATACACTTATTTCTTTTAAGCATTTTATTATAATATTATTTTATAAATTCAATTCATTTCAGTTTCACATTTCTCATAAAATACACCTCAAAATAAAGCTTCATTCTTCTAACTAAACATACAAGCTATTAAAAGTCATTACAATATAAATTGACCAGAAACATGTAACAAAGGTAAGATATAAATTTGAATGTTTTCCAACACAATCATTTAAGCTCCATCAAATATGTATTATATATGTAAATCAAATCATTTAAGCTCAACTAAGACTAATTCCAATAATTAAAAAAAATAATAATAAATTCAAATTTGAGATTGTAAACCATCTTGATTTCAATTATATGACGGGAAGATTAAAAAAAATATATGAAAATGAATCTGCAATTTTTGTTCCAAAAATATCTCAGCTATGCATACACCATAAGATAGACGCAGAAGAAAAAAATATCTCAGCGATGCATACACCATTTAGAACAAGAAGAAGATACCGTAAACGCTCAATCCAGATATTTATATGTTAACAGAGGTTGATACTTCACACAGGCTAGCTCTAGCTAGCCATACAAACGTATATATACTTGGTATACTCTGAAGACCAAGATTTGCTTCATATATATACTCATACAAACATATGGATCCTTGATACTCACTAGCTGTATCCAGCTCTACAAACATATATCTACTCAGCAGAATGAAACCAAGTTGCGTTTCACATATCTACTCACACAAACATTTGTAGACCCACTCTGAGTCAGTAGAATTTACAGCAAAATTTTCCATACAATTCACCACTTAAATGCAGCAGCTAGAGTCTTCTGCGACAGCTCCTGCGAATTTCCCCCAGCAACCCAGTTTGGACGTTGAGAGAACTCATGTGAACCATGGCGTTGGTGAATTTGATCTCCCAGAGATTAGAGTTGTGGATATGAAAAGTGGTGACGAGCTGTGTGAAAACATTTTCATGGAGCTGCTGATCTGATGCGAGGAGGCCTTTCTTATAACTCAAAATCTCGTAGTAACTGTTGTCGAACCGAAATGGGGTGGCAGGGTCCAGAGGAACCCGGGTGCTCGGGCTACCATTCTGCGGGCAAAGCTCCTTTAGCCACCCTGCGTACGAGGGATCCAAACTCGGGTCTGTCTTAGTCGTCAAATTGAACGAGTAGAGGCGGTTTGTGAAAGAGGAGCAGTGGGCAAAGCCTATGGTGTGAGCTCCTGCATCCCAAAAAAACTCAGCGTTATTATATCATTCTTATAAACATTATTGTCTTCTATTTAAAAAAAAATGGTGTCAAACACCTTCCATTTTGGCTTATTGGACTTGTGTTAAGCCGGAAGGAAAGGGCAACCAACTTTCAGAGGTAAGCAGAAGCAGGAAACCTAAAAGAAACCAATTCTGGGAGCTAAAACATTTTTAAGGGAAAAGGAAACCAACTCTGAGAGGTTAGTAGGAAACCAACTCTAAAAGCTCAAAAAGGAATACTCAATTTCACCTGGAACTTGAGCAGAGAGTAGCGGTCTCTCTTCAGAGCGAAAAATAATTGTATATATATATATATATTTTTTTTTAGTTACTTGAGCAGGATGAGAGGAAACTTTCATGTCCGATCCTGAGGGGGAGAAATCTTAGAAAAACCTATCCGAATCTTTTTATTGCTAGGCCCAAAACAACTCTTAAGAAGCATTTGTCCTGTTAAAAAAATAATTTGAAAAAGGAAAACCTACTCTCAGAGATCAGTCCCTAAAAAACCAATTCCAATAAATCAAATACCTTTCTTTATACACAATGACTCTACAGAAAACCAATTCCAATAAATCAAACACCTTTCTTCATACACAATGACTGTACAGAAAACCAATTTCAATAAATCAAATACCTTTTTTCATACACAATGACTCTATACAACAAAAGTTTGAATTGAATGAAAACAGACTCTGACAGATTCCTCTTAAAAAAATAAAGGGGTTGGCAAAATGTTTTACTTTTTGGGTTTTTTTTTGTTAGGAATTGGAGGAAATGAGATGATGTAAATTTGAATAAAATCTCTATTTTATGTTATTTAAATTGTTTTTTTAATACATAAATGGATTCAGTCTACTAAAAAACCACTTAAACTTTTAGATTATACAAACTTAACCACTTAAATCTACAAATCTAACTATTTATGAACAAAATAAAAAAAAAAAAAAAAGTTTAGACTATCTGAAAAAAATTCCGCCAAATACCTTCCCTCCCTCGTACACAATGACTCTACACAACAAGAGTTTGAATTGGAATTGTTTGCATGGCAATGCCATGTCCCAACCACAATCCAACAGTCGTTTAACATGAATTTATACCTGAAAGAGTGATCATCTCGTCTTGAGAAAGGCCGTGAGCGAGAAAACTTTGCGTTAACTGAGAAGCGTTAAATTCAGGCTGAGGCAGATTTGACACTGCCAACATTGCTGATGATATTCTACCGTCTCTGCGTCCTGTGGGAACTTGCCAATCCGGTCCTCCAGTCTGTAACATTTTTGAAATGAAAATTTGATGAAATTTGCTGTTAATAGCAACTAAAGAGAACCTTAATGGCAATGGAATGGGCTTACCAGAACAACAGCATCACGGGCAGCAAGTGCTATGATGTCAGCACAGGATACAATGCCAGGACATTTGCCTTCCAGAATGGATTTTATCATGTCTATGACTTCAAAGCCTCTGAGTGTGAGGTTTGGGGTAGCTGTTTTCTCCACTGCAGGGAAACCTGGGGCATCATCCAGCAAAATGGAAGCGTCACAGCCCTGAAATCATTTCAATTCACTGTCACTAACTATTTATAGCTCATTCATTTATTCGGATGCCATCGCAAATGTTAAGGAAGCATCTCTTAAATTTTGAACAGACGTTTTCTTTGGGAAAAAAAATATTCACAATGAAAGAAATTAATACGAACCAGCACAAAGCAGTCATGGAAATGCAAGCGAAGCAGGGCTCCAGCCAGGGTGGGATCCCGTCCTATTGCAGCGCTCACAGCGTTTCTCACTAGTGACTCTATGTCAGGGCAACTGTTGGTGTAGAATCCAGCGAAGAAGTGTCCTTCCACAGGCAGCCCACAGATGATGATCACAAAAGGCATGACGTAAACTAATGCCAAAGATGCCCAACACAGGATTCCCATCCTTTGTAGCTGCTGCCTGCACTTTCTGAAATATAATTGTTAGAAACCCAAAAACAATGGGACCAGAAGCTTGGTCTTCTCTGTCAATGCCTTGCCATGTTAATTTTCAGGGAACAAAGCAATGTAGAAATCTCAAATTCAAAATTTCAAAACATAACGAAGGCTAAAAAATGATACGAGGATAAGACCATTACCCTACAATTTCCTTCCAAGAACTCTAGCTTATACTGGACAACAGGCCATGACATGTGAGTACTAATATATATTCATTCCATTGCTACCACCTACCATTTTCACGATACTTCCATGGGCAGCGAGGAAGGTACTGCATGCATCGGCTTATGGTGAACCCTAACGAATTCTCATAGCTGGCATGTTCTTAACCTTCTGCTTTGTTCAATTTTGCAGGCTGAGATGATTAATGTTATGACTGAACCCACTCTTTGGTTTCTGATCTCTGAGTCGTTCGACTCAGTTTTGGTATTATACTCAGGTTGGTTGCTACATTGTAGTTATCATTAGCAGGTTACGAGTTGATGATTCACAAGTCACTGCCTGCTGCTGTACTGTGAATGATTAGGTAAAGATTATGTCAATGGAACGAACTAATTTTCGGCCATGCTTTTCTCGTTAACACCCTTAATGAAATGGAGTGAGAGGATCAAGATGTCAATATATTGTTAACCGCGAAGTTAGATTGTAAATTGAACTTAAACTAGCACAGCCGCTAACTCGCGGCTGAGAACGCCGAAAGGTAGCAGCTGAGAACGCGTGCCTCCAATACACTGAGAACTCGCTGCATTAGGTTGATAAATGGAACGTGGCAATTACATATTCTTACAGTAATTTTTTAATGTGATTAGGTAAATGTTAAAAAGTAAACATGTTAAGGGAGGCCTTGATAAATGCAAGAAAGTTATGAACATTAAATCTGATCCATTGGTTTTGGAGGACGACTAAGAATATGCCAGCATCTTCAATGCATAGCCATCAGATTAGGGTTTAAGATTAAATAAGGTTAAAAGATCATTAATTGTGCCTATTGTCAATAGGTGTACGCCTTTCGGCGTAATAAAAAAAAAAAGAGTAAAATCCTACTCAAATTTCATTTTGGAAATGAAATAGATAAATTAAGATTTTTATTTTATTTATTATTATTTTATATAATGTGTATATGCTTAAGAAGCTTGTCAAAACAGAGGAAAACAAATAATTGTGACCCTTTTTAAATCTTATTAGAGAAGCGATCTAGTCTTTTGACTATAAATTTTCTTATCATCTCTATTGTTTGTACTAAAAAAGTAAAAACATTATTTTTTATATAAAAAAAAAACTTATATGTCATATTCTCATTGGAGAATATATTTGAGGTCTTATTGCCATTTTCATTGTTCCTAATATTGTAAATGTATAGATATCCAAAGTTTTAAGCTTAGACGCTCATTTTTAATTTTTATTACATTTTTATTCAAATGTTTACATATCTAAAGTTTTGAGCATGGACGTTGTTTTTTAATGTTTTTTATTATTGGTCCCTGTCGAATGCGTATAGGGACTATAGTGATCGCATATTAATATGTCATTTTATTATTATTATTATTAGTCCTTTGTATTTGTATTGAAATGTTTACATACCGAAGGTTTAAATCATTAACACTTTTTTTGAGGTGCTTGAATAGGCCTGACAGCGTAAATATTTACATAACACGAGGTCCTGAAACAGGCTTGACAGCTTAAATGTTTGCATACTGCGAGGCCCTTAGACAACCTGACAGCCTTAAATGTTTACCTAAATAGGCTTCTCGGAGTACATTTTTTCTTGAAATTTTCCATACAATGTTGCAGTGAATTTGGACAATATTGTTGTCCACCGCCAATTGAATAGGCATTGTATGTTTCATACTTCTTCTAAGCTTGGAATGCAATTTGGTCATCGTTGAAGCTACATACATTGTTTACTGGTTCGGTGGGTGCTTCTTCTTCGTTGGTTCATCGGTTGTTGTTTGTTGTTGTTTGGTTCAACTTTGCAAGGTTGGGGACCTATGCTGCGGTTGGACCTGTTGGTGCTTGTTGCTTGCTTTTGTTTACTTCAACTTTGCAGAGTTGGGGTCCTGCATTCACAGTTGGATCTGTTTTTTTTTACTTTGCGGGGTCCAGGTGTTGCACCCACAATTCGACCTGTGCTTCTGTCGTTCATCGTTTCAGAGTAAGTTTTGATGCCATAATTTCATTTTCTATTCGTTCTTTGTTGTTCAGTGTTTGTAGTTTGCAAGTAAGAATGTTTGCTTATTTCTACTTGCATGCTCGTCATATGTTTCTGGTTTATTCTGTGCTTCGGTTGTAGTTTGGTAATCGTTGGAGATACATATGTTATTTACTAGTTTGGTGGTTGTTGCTTGTTTGCTAGTTCATTGGTTCATCGGTTGCTGCTTGTTGTTGTTTGGCTCAATTTTACGAGTTTGGGGCTTTGGGGCTGTAGTTGGGCCTGTTCGTGCTTTCTCGTTGGTTTGTTGTTTGTTGTTTTCTTTTCTTTACTTCGGCTTTGCAGGGTTAGGGTCCTGCGCTAGCTATTTTTTTTTTTTGGCGCTTTGCGGTGTTCAGGTCCTGCACCCACGAGTGGATCTGTGGTTCTTTTGTTTGCCATGTCTGGCGAAGTCGAGATCTGACACCTGTTTCGTGGCCGCTTGTTCTGCTGTAAAATTTTGTTGATACTTCAGTGTTGACATGATACAAAATAGTGGCATAAGAAATAATTGGACAACTACATGTGTAATTACAATATCCGTTGTCTTTTTGTTAAGATAAAACATGTGCAAAACACACTTATTAACCATATATGGTGAAATGTGTCCATATCACAATACAACCTCTTTATCCTCTACATAGACTAGTGTGACCATGATACAATTTGTCTTGTACTTGAGATATGATATGTACACCAAAGATACTGCAAAATTATATTTCCATGTCTGGAAGCATATCTTGATACTTTGCCGCAAAAAACCAAAATCATTTAGCTATGGCCATGAAATTTCTTAATATTTTGTGGCTTGTAATATATTTTGGGCAGGAAAAAACTTTATATATTTACAACCATGGATGGAGAAAAGCAAAGGTTCATGTTTCTAACTATCTTTTATTCTATTCGTTGATTCTCATTTAGTGTTTGTACATATTACTTGTTCTCCGTTGCATACCAGCTTCCATTCATGTTCATTGTATTTTTTGTGTTCCCACATTCAAACAAACAGAATAGCTGGAGAAAACGAAGGAGTCTTAACTGGAGTGGTAGATGAGAAGATAGAAAGGTACATGCTTGTACTATTATTTCATATTCTGTTGTTTTGTATTTCATTTATTATCTGTATATGTGTTCACCTAGTTTATTGTATGTATATATTGTGTACCTTCCTACATAATAACTTATCTTCATGTCCTTTGTATTTCCTGTGCCGCTACATTGAAAAAATTTGAACTCTATGAGCACCTGAGTGGGCCCAATGGTTAAGAAGATGTGTTATCTCTGGGGGGTAGGGATGCTCATATTGGCTCGTTGTGACAAGGCTAGAAGTTGGATATACTCTTGGGAGGTTGTTGTTCCCATGGTTAAAAAAAAAAGAAAAAAATTGAACTTTATTTATTTATTTTTTACATGTCTTCCTGCATACTAACTTCCTTCATGTCCATTGTATTTTTCCTACATTGCTACATTTAAACAAACAGAGTGGCTGGAGAGGACGATGGACTCTTTGGTGCGAATGTAGCATAGGAGTTACAGAGGTGCATACATGTACTCTTATTTCATATTCCAGTGTTTAGTATTTCATTTATTGTCTGTGTATTTGTTTTATTGCTTTGCACATTTTTTTACTGTATGTATATACTACGTATCTTTCTGCTTATTCTCATGTGAATTGTATTCGCTTTGCTGTTACATTGAAATAAATAGAACCGTATTTCTTTCTTTTACATGTCTTTCTGCATACTAACTTGCCTTCATGTCCAATGTATGTTTGGTGTTGCTACCTTCAAAGAAATAGATTGGTTGGACAAGAAGATGAATTCTTATATGCCACAACAGAGGGGTCTGTGGTACAATCTTAAAAAATGTATACCAACTATGCTAGTAAATTAAACATACAAAACGGGTCGGGGCATATAATATTGGACTAGAAAATGATGATTTGGCAACAATGGGCCTTTGTTGAGACTTCCCGCTTCCAAACATTGCCCTCCCCATTTCTAATTTTTCCATTTTCTATTATCCCTTTTTTTTCCCTCTTCTATACTTCACTTTTCTCTTCTACTTTTGCTTTCTGGTTTCTTTGCTTAGTCGTCTTTCTGAAAATGCCTAAGTGCGCGGGTTGGCGGACTCACGGGTTCACATTTATGGTCATGCCTCTACCTTATTCCATACTTACCCACTTTGTCGTTCGCGGATTCTCGGGCTGGCGGGGATCAAGATTGCGCCTCTGGCTTCAGAGGTTCCACAATATACATATTGGTCGTCGTACCCGCCCCCCATCCCCATCACGCCCTATTTACTGTTACACATTTTTTCAGTCAAAAAATCTTAGGCATACAATTTGACCCTCGGGTCCTCATGTTTCCTGAGTATCCCTTGACACCCTATTTTGTATTCCATCTCCTTCGACCCTATATGTGACATTAAGAACAATTATGGACAATATACAATGCATATGCATGTTTATTTCTTCTGATGTTCATCTACACATGCTTGCATCGGAAAAAGTTGGACTAGTAACATGGCCATGAGCAATCAATCATCCCAAACATCAACAGATCGACAAGGCCAAAGGTAAAGATGCATACATTATGTTCCTCATATGTTTAACAAACAAATATCCTCAATTATTTATTCATCTATGGCATGGTGAATATGTTGATGTCATCTACAACACATACTTTGCAGTTCACAAGAAGTATCAACAAGCGCAAGCGAGACGCCAAACATAGTGCAAGTTCCACAGACTAAGAGGTTTGATTGCAAAACTCTGGCTCCATAGTTCATCCAAGTTGTGCGTCTACTTGTACATTTATGCCAGGAAAAAAGAAAACAAAAAAATAATGCACACTACCATTCACATTACTTTTCCTGTTCAAAAATGTCACCAGGTCTAAACTTGTAACACCCAAAATACTATAAATAGAGGGCTTGAACAACCGCCGAACTGGACAAGTGTTCGTCGAGGACATAATGGTTGTCTATAGCACCTACTTGGACAAGGAAAACAAAAAAAAATCCATTATGTGTGCTGACATGACAAACGAGGCCCTCATGACAGTCACACTGACTATTCCCACACAACTTGTCTAGAAACATGCAGAAAAGATATTTCCAGGTAATGGGATATTCATTACAAATTTTAATATATTGCCCAAAACAGTATATGACCGTGGTGATTGTGATCGGATTATATCGCTCAATGAAACAAGTATTGTGGAAAAATTATTGCTATTTGTTCAGAATATTGTTTCATCCCGGACACAACTATCATCCAACTTGCACAGAGCAACGACATTTACCCAATCGGAACCATTGGCATAGTTGTCACACTCACGAGAAAACTTGGCTCAAAACACATTCTCCATATAAAAGATGGAGAGTCAGACAACAATAAGGCAATGGTACCGTTCTCCATATCTAGTTTTGTCCTTTAGTTTCACATGTCCATGTATCTCAGTTAAGTTACACAAATATTGCATTGTTCCATGTTACAGCTGTAATTGTTCGACACCTATTCAAATTTGTTTTCGTCAATGGAACAACAATTGCATAAAGGGCAATTTCCACTTATGTTGTTCAAAAATATAACAATGAAAACGGATGTTAAAGAAATGATCTTTCGCACAACACAAGCAACATTTGTAACAGAATTGTGAGAAGACATAGTACAAGATATCAAGAAACTAACTAGCTCTACAATTGTTGTGCGTATACATCTACATATTCTTCCTCACTTTTATCATACAAATTGCCTTCACCAAATTTTTGCATTTTTTTTTATGCAGTTGTATATTATATAGTTCAATATATTAACTGTTATGCTCATGTTTCTAGGTTGAGGGTGTTTTGGTTGCAATGAATGTGTACTCAACCCCCTTCGAGCATGTATGTGCCAAATGCAACTCTTTTGCTCATGCTTCTACTTTTATAAGTGATGATACAATTGATTGTCTGCGATGCAGTAAAAAATGTCATTACATATATAGACACTGTCTCAATGTTGCCATCTAAACCATGGGCAACACAATCGTACATTGTACAATTAGACAGCCTATGTTACAAGATGTGCTTCTTGTGTTAGCAGAATTGTCATTAGAAGCATACCTATAGAAAAAGGCAAACAATGTCTACATGTTGCGCGACTTTCGAATACATAGCAAATTTACCTTAAATGAGGACAATGCAATATTACATATATATATATATATATATATATATATATATATATATATATATATATATATATATATATATATATATATATATATATAATAACAATAAATAAATAAAAAATCATATCAAGCTTTGGCAGGAAACGAAAATATCTCATGTGTGTCTATAATTTTTCTTCAACACCCAGATGAATGTTCATCGGACTTGAGTTCTTCAGAATTTACATCTATAGCTATAAAATTCTCTTTCCAGAGATTTTGTCTCTTCTTGTGCACTTGAAACAACAAGGAGAATCTAACTACAAATGCAATCGATGTTGTTATTTTGATGTTTTTTGCATCTACCAGTAAGAATTTTGCATATTTTTTGAGGTGTGCAAATGAAAAAAAAATGGTAGTTGGTTGTGGCTTTGTTGGAGGAGTCTGCACTTTTTTGGATGCCCAAATTGGACAATTGTTTTCCAACTATATAGCCATGGCAGGATTTCTCCATTTTTTTTGGGTACCCGAATAAAAAAAAAGTTGGTCTCCAACTATACATTTATGGTATGGTATCTACATTTTCTTGATGCCCTAATTGAAAAAAAAAAGGACTCAGCATGGATTGAAACATGAGCTTGAGATTTTCAGAACTCGTTATAGAGAATGGGGAGTTCGGGCATTGGAATTCATACAGGCAGGTGCAATTGTTGGTGATGTACATCCGCATAAGATTGTTCAATATAGAAATGGGAAGCATGAGCACAAAGATGTAGAGGGACTATAGCGATCGATAATTAATTGACTTCATATTAGTTTGTCCTTTGACTAAAAATATTTGCATAATCTCTATTGTTGGAACTAGAGAACTAAAAACATTGATTTGTATATAATAAAAAATACCATATATGTCATGATCTGATTGGATAACAGATTGGAGATCTTATTGCCAGCTTTGCTATTCTCAATGTTTTATATGTTAGCATATCCAAAGTTTTTGATCATCTACGGTCTTTTTGAATTTTTACTATTTTTTTGAAATGTTTAGATATCCAAAGTTTTGAGCATCGAGAGTTTGTAGAAAACCATGTCGTTATAATAACAAGCCTCGCATAACAAGTACAATTTTTTTATTATTATTTTTTTATTTTATTTATTTTTTTATTTATGTAGGAAAGTAATAACGACAATACATTAAAAAATCGCAACAAGATGGCGAACACAACACATGCAAAACACAACAATAAACATAACGACCTAGCATACTAGCACATCATGCAGTGGGAAACAACATACGCCATTCAATTAGATGAAGAATAAAATGACTACCCACCTGTCCTACCCTGCAAGGTTAGGACCTCCAGGACACATAAGCAAAGCTCAAGCCCAGGTTCCCATCGATTTTGACCATTTAAGGTCTCAAGGCTGGCGACTGTTCTGAGGAACAAGGAGGTGTCTACATCCCGCCCGTCACAAGCAAGTCCAAGCCGACGACACACAAAAACAACATCAAGGTCATCTAGATGCAACCAACAATTTAACAACCGACTCCTGGAATATAAATTTCATGGCGCGGGAAATAAATGATCAACAGCCTTACATTAATCCTAAATCATAATTAACTGGGTGCACAAGTATTCAATAGCATAACTCATCATATGTCACATTAAACCAAGACACAAAAGTGATTATCTAAAACAGTTGTTCATTACATTAAGCCTTCATATGTGCAAGGTTTTAATTATTTTAAACAATCATTTCTTACATTAGGTTCTCATTCACAAGGACTCATTATCCCTCCATCATATATCCACATTACTAAATGTTTCTCTTAAGAGTAGACAACTTTAAACTATACAAGACAACTGAAATTAACATGCGCAAGTATATTTTAATCCTAAACTAATCAGGCGTCGTAGTTTTTGCGACGTGTGCGGGTAACCATATCTTAAACAACTAAGCATCTGCAATGGTCCATAAGCCATTCAATCAAATCATAAAGCAATCAATCCTCAACTTAAATTCGTTTGCGCCACATGACTAACAACTACACAATCAACCATCACGATAATTCTAAGGGACTCAAGGATAACAATAATGGTCGTTACACTGAAATTCAACTATGACTCAATTGTCAATTAATCAATAAATAATTCACCTAAACTCCTACATTCTACAGTGGATGAAAGGCCTCAACCCCGGTCTTATTCTATTTTACTAAAATCGAAATTGCAAACGTATCAACATGGGTAGAATCACATTCTTCTAATCCCCTCCCAAGGCTGGCAGTGGCCCCCTTCTTCTTTTTCTTCCAAGGAATTTCCCCACACTATTTAACAAAGATAGAATGAAATATATCCAAAATCCTAGGGTATATATTCTAATTTAAATTCTCTTATATATTAAAGTAATATTGAGTGCTTGCGTAACCCAAGTGATATACAAAATTTACTAACATCTACATCAGCATGTAAAATGTAAAAGTAGATAAACTCTAACAAGGGATTAAAAGCAGATACTATATAAATGTAGTTTAAATTCTTCCGTAATAAATCCTTAGTATCAAGTCACCTATTTAATTACAAATACCATGAATGCGTAATAGAATCTATGCACAAGGGTTGAATAAATGAAATAAAAGGTGCACAATAATTTATTATAATTACAACATAAGGAATTTAAATAAAACTCAGCAAGGTAATTATTTAAATTGCCGCGAAATGAATATTAGTAAAACCCTGCAACAAACTTAATAAATAAGTAATAAATCTGTGTAACGCATCGCCCAATAAGATTTATACACCCTGGACAATAAAGGTAACATTGAGCAAGTAGATTTATTAAAACCACAACCTAATGAATTAACAAATGTTGCATCTAAAACTTATTAAAACATTGCATAATCATAACTTAAAAACAATTCTAAAGTACAGAATCACTACCAGCTCTAACCACTCAATATTTAAATCTTCTGGGCGTTTATTAGAAACTCTATGTAAAATTAAATCTCTGTGTACTTACATTTAAATCGTTGAGTAGATATTAAAGGGATAGTAAGATCTCGGCGTAGTTATACCACGAATTGGTGAATCAGATAACACTGCGCATTACAAGTGCAACACAGTAAGCACCCAAGTCTTACACATGTCCAATTTTAAGACGACAGTCGATAAACTACTGGAGAGGGAAAATTAAGGCCAGGTGCAGTGACCCAACTTATCTTATCTCCCTGTGTGAAAAGCATAAATGCTAGATTTAAATTAATGCCTTGACAAGTCTGAAGTTGTCAGTTGATTTTACATGGTTCTGAGTGACGGAAATATCTTACTAAAGTTGACGCAGCAAGCACAGGAGAGAAGGAAGCATGCAGTTCTTGTGGTTGAGGTGGAGGACGTTGGAAGCCTAGGGTAGAGGATCACCTACCAATGATGACAAGGATCTAAACGGTCGGATATTTCCATTAAAACGCCCACACTCCCTTATGCAAGATGCGCCCGCAAATCGTGCAGTAATTGTTTTATTTTTTGTTTTTTAGAACGTTTTGGGCGAGCCACGATTATGTTTAGAAGGGAGACACAGTTAAGGGAAAGGGTTTTTGGGCAGGCGGGAGAGGCAAAACTCCATGGAGTTTATCCATCGAAAGCAAAGGAAGGGAAGGCATAGGTTGTGGGAGATCAACTCGTGACGTGGACTGATGGTAGCCTTCGATACACCCCAATTCCTAGCAAACTAATCCCCAAACCAAGCATTCGAATCACAGGGGTCAAACCCAAGCCAACCCTCAGCCCCGGATGCCATAGAGCTTGCTTGTAATAGAGTAGTGAATCCCAGTCTATTACCTACGTGTTAAATCTCATTTTGAGGTGGTCATTTGCCATTATCTAAACGCGTATACTAAAATGAATTATTTTTATTACTCAAGATTGGATTTTCGAGAAGTTCATATATATAATTCGTTGGATTAAATAAATTGAGGGACTACCTGATTTTTTTATTTAAAAAAATGATTTATCCGAAAATTTAATGAACTTACAAATGTTGTGCGTAAGCAACAATGATCCCGAAAACAAGGTGCAAGCAATGGTTGAAGCGTTTTAGTTCGCAGAAATCAATAGACAAAAACAAGACGATCAACTTCTTCGAAGGTAGAATGTTGAGGGTTCACTTGGCAACTAGAGCAGTCATATCTGAACTAGTCATTATATTTTTTTAATTCTTGGGAAGGTGCACGTTCGACTAAAATTGTGGATGTTTGGCTGTGGTGAATACCGAAAGGAAAGGACAGTTGAAACAAAAACCAGATAGCACTATGATGATAGGAAACAACCTCAGAATACAATAGCTAGAAATCAGAAAAAAAAAAGGAAGCAACAATCTTTAGTTGGGAATTTGTTTGGATTCAATTTTTATAGGGTATAATCCAGGTTTTAAGTGTTCCTT
>ML802888.1:749003-762373 GCA_009831015.1 Picea engelmannii
TGAATGAATTTTGACTTTCGAAACCCCGAATCCCGATATTGAACCAGGGATTGGCACTTCGCTAATGAGGGTTTCTAGAGATTCGTCATTTTGGGAGATTAACCCCAAAATTTTTAAAAATAATGATAGTGGGTGTGTCACAGTAACCTTACGCATACCAAACATGATCCATACTCCTCCTCCACCATCCTTTTTATAGAGTTTTCTTAGTGATTAACTTCCCAAACCCTCATTAGATTCTCTTTTATTAAATTTAATTAGGATAAACCTCCCTCATACACATGTCACATGATCCCTTAGTTGCACCAGAAAATCAAATTATTAATTAATTAAATTAGCCTATTTCCCTCACCCACCTAAAAATGCTCCTCAGTGTCCCTTTATTCCCTTACATTTCTTAAATGACTTATGCCTTACTTAAAGCTTAGTTGAGTTCACAAATAGAAACTTTCAAAGGCTAGATTCCCTACTAAGTTAGACATTCCTCTTTTTCTTTAAGTTTCCCTTTTTCTTTAAGTTTCCCCTTTTTTAACTAAGTTCAGAATTAGCAAGTTTGGACAAAAACAACCATTTATCCATTTTAATAATTAAACCTTCATTAAAAATTTTATTTTAATTATTAATGCTCCAATTTTTCCTTACCCCCTTCTTGTTACATGTCCATTTAGCTTCTTTTTTTGTTCACATATTCTCCTTAGACCTAGGTATTAAATTCACCAGGCTTGGCGACAGTTCTTAAGGGAAAATTTTGTTATTAAACTTCACTCATACCGTCATTCATTTTAAGGCCGACCAGGTGCTAAGGAGGCATATTTTTCTAGGCACTAAGTTTATTAACTTACCATAGTTAAAATCACAACGTGCCCTTTAGGACGCACTGCGTGCTCCAAGGGTGCCACTCACCTCTTTTTGTTTCATTTGTGCGACATGCCCTTCAAGACGCACTATGTGCTCCAAGGGTGTCACTCGCCTCTTGACTGAATTCAATAGACGTCAAACCCCTGGAGTCAATACTTCGTCAGTTGATCTTGTGGGAGACTAAGGGCCTCTAAGGAATAATGACCCTGCCTTATTTCACACCCCTTAGAATCATTGTGAGCGACTGTCACAGTCTTCCCTCACGACATCGTAAATCTCTAGAACTAGTTAATTGTTAACCTACAGTTAGAGCCATGACGGGAGTGCTAGTAGGTTGTGGCAGGGTCGCTGCCACACCTCTCCCTCAATGTTTATGGTTGTCGTGCATGACCCCTTTACTCCAAATGTGAGTCTGGTTGGCAAGTTATCGTGAGCCTGCATCCATCAACGAAACATGTCAGCTATAACAATCAACATCATAATATCTAGTCATACGTCACATATGTAATATCAAAAACATTCAAACCATAACAATCCACTCCCTGACTCGATCTAGAGTCCAAGGAGATCCATCGATGCCATCAGCATCCTCTAATGTCCAGAGTCCTGCACACTCAGGAGAACCCAGTCAATAGCACCTGTCGATGTAAATATAGCAAAAATAACATATCATCATATCCACAACATTTCATAATCATAATCAAAACAACCAATCATATAATGAACCGAATCGCTTGCACCCAAGTGTCCTCAAAGAATAAGTTTGCTCAGTGCGCGCAAGAGCGTGATGTTACATACAGCCCCTCATGTTTTAAACTTCGTCCCGAAGTTTCCTAGTATGTAAGTGTCGAAATAAAGTGTATCACAATATCATATGTCTAGCTATTAAACACAAATGGAAATTGTTGACTCATATCATATGTGTCCTCCTAGGTCATCGAGTGTGAACTATAGTTGTCCCAATCGACCTTAACCTAATCTATTGTTCGACGTCGTCATTGTCGAATGTGATGGTCTAGGATGTGGATTAGTTCCTCTATGATCACACCCTCGTCTAATACCTGCAAGGAACTCATGTCAATAACATGTGCAGAATCACTAACATAATGTCTCAAAACAGATACGTGAAAAACATCGTGCATACGCCTCAAAGAATCAGGCAAGGCTAGTCGATAGGCCATGGGCCCCTTCTTTTCCACAATCTCAAAGGGTCCCATGAATCTAGGAGAGAGTTTAGCACCCTTTCCAAACTTGATCGAACTCTTATGCGGTTTCACTTGTAAGAAGACTTGATCACCAACTTCATAACTACGGTCGACACGATGTGCATCAACATAACTCTTATGTCGATCCTACACTTCCTTTATCCTTTGTTTTATGGTTTGCATTTGGTCTTCCATTTCCTAGATCACTTTTGGTCCCACCAGGACCCTATCCTCAAGTCGATCCCATCTCAAAGGTGTCTGACACGGTCGCCCGTAAATAAACTCGAAAGGCGCCATCTTAATGATGCTTTGATAACTGTTGTTATATGCAAATTCTACCAGTGGAAAGAATTCTTCCAAACGCTTATGTTGGTTCATCACATACATACACAACATATCTATAATTGAATTGACTGTATGTTGTACATTCCATGCTTTGTGAATCTAGTTGAGCTTGAAATTGTATTCATGATCATCTTTCTCAACACTCGTATTAATTTGAAGTATGTTGTAGGTTAGTGTCTTATCCATCAAGCATGGAGGTCAAACTTCATGTTATCCAAGGAATAATTCTACCAAAGGAAATCAAAATGAGAGAACTTCATGCTTTCATATACAAAGATAAGCATAATGCACTATAATACTTTGGCCAGTCTGATGAAGGTGTGGCTTTGAACATATGCAATTGACACTCAGTTTCTTTGATTATTCACAAAGAGATCATACAATCAACACCTTAAGTGTTCTCCTCTAATCAAATGCCCAAAATCCGGAAGGCAAGTCATTTAGTGCTGCAAGATACAATTCCTCACTTGGAATCTCATAAATTTCATGTTCAAACTTTCCTAGAAATGCAGAGTCTTCTACAATAGATACTTGTTTGGAGGATGTGGATTATGATCTTCTATCTTATTGCTTTCCAATTGTCGGTGCTAAGGTGAATGCTATTGAAGCAAGGAAATATTATGTTTAAATCTTTTCTAAAGGCTTCCACATATTGCTCACTTATGAAAATGGGAGAAAACCAAAACTAAGCCAATCTTCAAGCTAAGCAACATATCAAAATACATTAATCAAAAGAAGAAGTTTCCTATGTAAAATAAATTAAAACTAAAGTAAACTATCTTGAAACAGAAGAAAAAAAAAACTAATAAACATCTAGTGGCTTTTATCCAAGAAACCAAATTGTTATTCTAAAAATAGGAACAAAAATAAAGCTATGTTACTCCTACCCTAACCTACATTGTCTCAACATATGTTAGGTGAAGTTATAAAGCCAGTGTAGCTATTTAATTACCTCAATATCCAAAGTAGTATTATGGCATTGTGTAATTGCATATTGTTGAGGTACTATGAAATGCTTGATTGAAAGAATTGAAACATTATAAAATAGATGTAGAATAGAAAAAATTATATACTTACTAGTTTGAGGAAATCATTGAGCAAAAGATAACTCGAAGATCTCTCCCATAACATCATCAAAATCATTTGGGCAATGATGGAGTATTGAAATGGAATCCAAGGATAAGTGATGCACTTGCCCCTTAATATTAACTTGTGACTCTAGAGAAGATTTAGTTGGCAATGCTTCTTGGATCAAATTGTCATTTCCTTTATCTTGCATGATGATGGGTTGTTCTTCTGTTGTGATTTTCCCATGGGGATTTGAAAATTTTGTGTGTTCTTCATGCTCAACCCCTTCTACCATTAATGTTTATGCACAAGGATTAGTAGTTCTATATTGTACCAGATCAATGAATGGTATGTTGGTGTTCATACTCATTTATGAAACAAAACAAAATCATAAAAAACAAGGCTATCATGATCAAATCGTGTTTCACTCTATTCCATAAATTTTGATTGCGAGGTATTTTCAAAATTAGGCACCTTGGATGGACTGTTAGTATGAATGGATCTTTGATCAATCAAAGTTTGGAAATATTCCTACTCTTCCTTATCACTCAATGTTTTATCCTTGAAAGAAAGATGTAAAGGTTCGATTGCATGATAAGTCGGTGGATTCTTCTGTAAGTGATCATTATCAAATAGATTTGTGCAGAGGATATAGAAATATTCATATTTTGAAAATGATTGGATTTCCTTAGTAGGAGAGCTTTCACAGAACACAACTTATTCACTATTCTCTTGACATTGACGATGAATAGCTCATACAATTTCTAAAGAAATATCTTTGGTTTGTTCCCACTTTAAGCCTAAGGAGTTCTGAAATTCTGAATGAAATTCCCCCGTTTCAAGGACAGAGTGTTGGTAAAAAATCATGTCCTCTCTATCTTGTCTTATCATATTATGTCTTTCATTGGAGGATATAGTTTCTATGTTTCCCAATGCTAAATTTTCCATCAAATCTAAAGTAACCCCAAAAATCGATTTTTTTTTTAAATAGGTTTGACATCATCTTCTAAAATACTATCCTTGGGTTGTGCTTCGAAGTCAAATAGTAGAGTACAAGAAAATCAAAGGTTAGCATGTGTGGTTTCTACATCTGAAAATATTTCTTTGAGATTGAAGGTCGTTGAATCTTGATTGTGTAAATTTGAATTAGAGCATTGAGAAATAACTTCTTTCAGATTATATACATTTTCATTTTCTAGATTGTCTTCTTGAGGGATAAAGAGAAGGTGTGAAAAATAGTCCATAATTTCTTGGTCTGATGGTTTTTCAATGTCAAGAAACCTACAATGAATCTACACAACTCTTTGAAAGAAATCATCCAAAGGTTAATTTCTAATGCTACGGATTTCTTCAAGTTCATTATATAGTTCTTCATAATTGTAAATTACATGAGAGGTAATACATATTTCCATGAATTATTTCCAACTGTGGATTGATTTGGCTAGCAATGTCCTATACCAAGAATTGGTTCGTCATTCCAATGTGAGGATAAACAATCGACATATTTCATTATGCTGAACAATTTCAAGATTCTCATGTACAATGTTAAATTGATTGAAATTCATGAACGTAGAGACTTGCCCTTCACCATCAAACTTCATATTTGACAACATCTCCATTGTCTTAACTGGGATGCCACCTAAGGGTCTCAAAAAACTCAAAGGGAGATCCCCTACAGAGATATGGACAAGAGCCATGGGCTAATTAAAACAATTTATTGAAATGACTCCACATGGGTAGACTTGTCATCCTTCCCTCCTTCTAGTGCCAATTTTGTTGAAAGGTCGAAATGAACTTGATCAATAGTAGGGGTTATCGTCAAATAGAAATCTCAATAGGACCTCACATTGTATGGAATAGGGAACCTATCTAAATTTTGGACTAACATCCATTACTGGTTATGGGGTTTACTAGTTGCGACTCGGGCCATCAGTGATGGTTTCTAAGCTAAAGGATGAAATGCAACTAATCTAAGATGCAAATGAATGTGTTTGGTTGAAACTAATAGTAACTAGAAAACAAACACACAACCACACATCCTCATGCCAATGACCTGGGAAATAGTTCACCGAGGACAAAGACATGAATATGATTAAATGACTACAAACTCAGAATATTACTACATTAAAACAATAATCTATAGTCCCATGCTCACAGATTCAGACAAATATTTATGGAAAACTAAAATAAGAATGCAACAACTACACATAACTAAGTAGGAGGTTACTACACTATAATAGAGGACATATGTAGACCGATAGGTGTACAACTTAGTGATCTAGTGTCGATGTCAAATGTAATCACTTAGAACAATAAAATCATCCAAAATCGAATAGATGTGATGGCAAAGAATGAAAAAGAAAGATTTGTTTATTCGTTTGGATCATTGTAGTAGATTTTGGCCCTCTGAATGATGAGGGGTAAAAGGTGTGGTGGTGGGTAAGCGGGCCTTTTACACCATGTAGAGGTGGTGGAGATCAATTTGATCTCAATCAATGCATCATACAATAAGTTCATATACATATTTCTCTTCATTGACGTGACAGATACATAGAGGGATGTAATGCGAAGAGCTGGGGAACTTCAGTTGTATGGTGTGGATGGATTATGCTTGATCATGTTTCGGGCATATGTGGTGGAAATGACAGGATGGCTTACTTCTTCTATTTATGATTGCTAGTCACTTGGCAGGTAAGACATGGATTCATTGTGATAATTACGATGTAGTCTACAGTGTGAGATACATCCATTACACAACTCCAATGTTGAGTAAAAGCAACATAATAGTCCATAACAGATGCAACACAAGAATCAAATTTAACCATAAAACAAATTGGCCAAAATGGCTTCTCCTCATTAAAGTTATAACATTAGTACATGAAAGCTCCAAGAGCCAAAATCCCTTTCCTTGAATACAACGACTCTATTTATTTAAATTCATCTTGATTGTTGGCCTTCCACCTTCTTGACTCTTGACCTTCTACTTACACACTTTTTGTATTTATCCCTAATAGGATGACGAGAACATACTTTCAATAAATATTCATAAATTGCAATTTTTTGTATCATGTACATTTACACCTCGAATTTGTCCTATAATGCTTGTAGGTCAACATGGTATTTGACACTAGTTCACCTTATACCATGTAATCAATTATTTGCATGCCATAGGTCTCCTTTCTTCTTTGCATGAAACTTACCTATGAGAAAAATCCATGCTTTACTTTAAATATACACTTTGACCTTTGCCATTTGAGCTTGATTCCTGCATAAAAGTGGTTAAATTATGCAACAAAAAATCCATGCTTTACTTTAAATATACACTTTGACCTTTGCCATTTGAACTTGATTCCTGCATAAAAGTGGTTAAATTATGCAACCATGAAGTCTTGATACATAAGTTTAAAGACTTATGATGTCATGGTATTTTTAATCCAATGGGATCTCGTTTCCCCTTACAGAATATTGGTTGATTGCCAAAATTATTTTCACATGTAAAATTCCTTTTAGACGTGTCATATGTACTTCAATAAACTTATACAGTCTTGTGCCACTCCAACTTTGTACTACAAATCCTTGTTACTTGTTATGTAATTGTTACTCGTGTGTTGGTACTTCATCCTTTTATGTAGATAATAATTACATAGCCACGATTGTATATTAGCGTGTCCTCCTCGTCATGATGTTTATCATCTATGTTTCTATGTTGGGGACCTATCCTCCCTACCCCTCATGTAGGTAGAATAATATATTTTCCATGTAATAAAGGTCAACATTAGTTAATAAGGCCTATTTAATAATGTGAATAAGTCTAATGTAAGAATACTTAATAGAAGCTTCCGCTTCTAGAAATATCTTCCTCTAGAATGTTCTTTAGAAGATAGAATTAGTATAAATAAGAGTAGGAGGCATGAGAAAGTATTGTCTTGAGAATTATCGTAATAAAGCGTTGCTATGTTGGAGGTTGCCCCCTTGAAGTGGCAAGTGAACATTGCTTTCTAAGGTATCATTTTTGGTGTTGTGGTTCTCTACATTTTGTTGTTTTGTTGGTATTGTCCGCATTATTTCTATTATGTGCTTAATTTAATAGAGCAGACACCTAACAAGTGGTATCGTAGCACTTTACTTTGCGAAAATTGTGGGAATTTTTTTCCAGGGTAGAGATGTGTATTGTCAATGTCTTTAAAGCACAAAGATCTATCGTTCAGTGGGTAAAACTGCGGTGGAGAAAACTACACGCAGTAAATATAGACGGTTTCACGAGCTTACTGGAAACATGTGTTTCACCTTGTTGGAAACCTTTATAACACTTGTTGGTACCCTTATAGTAGTACCACATCAGATAGAATGTGTACATGACCATCACTCCCACGTACTATCAGGTATATCGAGAGTCCCCTAGGTCTCCTAAAACCATCCCTGGATTAGTTGATCGGTTGCCTGACTGTTATAGTGACACCGAGAAAAACACCCAGGAAGACACTCTCTAGTACCTGGGTAATCGGGTAGTGTGACTAAGGGTATGGTCGAGCCTCCTTAGTAGGTGCCCTGAGATATTGGGTCGAGTACTATTGTTCGACCTCGCAGATATAGCAAATATCTATAACAGAAGGAAAACGCTTGTTTGTAGGAACCGTGAAAACCCTAACCCTTGGGAAAGAAATTGAACAAAAAATGAACAAACAAGATCTATTGTCGCACAACTATGCCTCCTGCATTCTGGTTGCGAAATTCCTACATAATTTTTCCTGCTAAGAATTTTGGCACTTCATCATTGCTATATTCTTCAGGTCGAAGTATAAGTCAGTAGGAGTAAGAAAACAAGTATAGTGGTCCCATTGACACCACTATTAGGGACCTATTCCATTATATTCCTCTCTTCGCCCTAATCACAGTGGTACCTATCATTTTTAAGTATTTTTTTTTACGTGGACTTGACCCCCTTCCCGACATCCTTAATATTTGTGGCTTATCCCATTGAATTCCCCTTTTCACCTTGATCGTCATGATACATATCACTTATAAGTTGTTTTTTCTTTGTGGTCCCACCCACCCTTCCCTGCAGCCTTATTTAACACATATCCCATTGGCTTTCCCTTGTTGCCCTGATCACAGTGATATATATCACCTATCCACCTTTTTTCAATGGACCCACTCCCCTTTCAAGGCACCCCAACTTTCCACATGGCCAACACTCGCACCCAAGAACTGCAGGTTGATAACAAGAACAAGGCCCAGTTTGACCATTTCGAGGAACAAGTCCAGACCGAATTTTCCAAAGTTGCAAGTCAATTTAACCAATTAGAGGGAAAACTTGAAAACAAATTTGACACCCTCAATGCCGCTTTCAACCAGTTGTTGAATTGATCCTAGGACCCCCCATTCTCTGAACAACCCTCCTAAGTAGATGGTGTTGACTCCTCCCATACCATGGCATTTCATTCTAACCCTTTTAATTGTGACCCTCATCCTCCTCAAGTTGAGGTCAATAAATTTGATGGCTCCGATCCCATGGGCTAGGTCACCCAAACAGAGCATTATTTTTCTTTGCATGACATTACTAATGAGTTGGCCAAAGTCTGTTATGTTGTTCTCTATCTAGATCCTGAACACTAACAATGGTGGCAATGGCGTCAAAATGCATGCCAAGGGTATGTTGATTGGACCCAATTTGTTGAATATCTTTATGAACACTTTGACACCGAATCCCACTATTTAGACCGTTTGTCCAAGTTGAAATTGTCTGGCACAGTGGAAGAATTTATAATTTCCTTTGAGAACTTGGCTTTCATAATGAAGGGCATGGAAAATTCCTTCTTTAAGGAATGTTTTATCAGTGGCCTAAATGATGAAATTTGTGCCTAGGTCCTCATGGCTCGCCCCCAGACTTGGTTGGAAGCTACTAAATGCCTCAAGGAAGCACAAAAAGTTGTCTTTTCCCAAAATAGAAAACCCTCTTTTCTTCCCTGCCCTCAACCTACCAATCCTACCCCTCTCAAGATCCATAAATTAACTCGGGCAGAAATGGTTGAACGCCAACTCAATGGTCTTTGTTATAATTGTGATGACAAATATTTTCCTAGGCAAAAATGTAAGGAACGTAAGTTTTTTATGGCCATTTCTGAGGATGTTGCCGATGAGGAGGTTGAAAAATGTAAGGAACGTAAGTTTTTTATGGCCATTTCTGAGGATGTTGCCGATGAGGAGGTTGAAGCTTCCCCTTGTGGAAGAGATACCCCCCAAATATGATACTACTCCGCCCATTGATCCACCATAAGTTGAATCGTTGATTTCACTACACACCTTCATTGGCTTCTCTTCTCCCCAAACCCTCAAGCTCATTGGCTACATTAAGAATAAAAAAGTCATAATCCTTGTTGATAGTGGCAACACCCATAATTTTATTCATCGTTGCATTTCCCAGGAAATCAATTGTTTATCTGTGTCATCAACAATTTTCAAATCATGATTTCCAATGGTGGTTCCATGAAATGTGGCGGGCGTTGTGAAAATGTGCTCTTACAAATTGGTCAGTACCACCTGAAATCTCATATGCTTTCTATAGACATGGGCAGTTGTGACATTGTGCTCGGTGTTGAATGGTTATGCACTTTGGCCCCATCCTCATGGATTTTAAGGAATTAACCATACAATTCCAATTAGAGGGACAACAATATTAGTTCCAAGGCATCACAACAGGCTCCCTTGAGATCATAAATTCCCATCAAGTGGAAAAGCTCCTCAAAAAAGGTCATTCAGGCATTATTTCCCAACTCCATTCCATTCAAGTAGTTGAAACGCCCTCTGTGCAACTTGACCTCCAATCTATCCTCTCCCAACACCAAGTCATTTTTACCACTCCCCATGGACTTCCCCCTTCCCAAGTGGAAAAGCTCCTCAAAAAAGGTCATTCAGGCATTATTTCCCAACTCCATTCCATTCAAGTAGTTGAAACGCCCTCTGTGCACCTTGACCTCCAATCTATCCTCTCCCAACACCAAGTCATTTTTACCACTCCCCATGGACTTCCCCCTTCCCATGGTGTTCATGATTGTTCCATTCCTCTAGTCATGGGTAGCCTTCCTCCCAATGTTCTCTCTTATCGTCATCCCTTTGCCCAAAAGAATGAAATTGATAAAATTGTTCAAGAATTCCTTTAATCGAGTGTTATCGTCCTAGTACTATCCCTTATTCTTCTCTTGTGGTCATGGTACTTAAGGAATAAGACACTTGGCACATGTGTCTAAACTTTCGTGCCCTCAACAAACTCACCATCAAACACAAATTTCCCATTCCTATCATTGATGACATGTTGAATGAATTGAGGGGTGCTCGGTACTTTACTAAACTTTCAATAAATTGGGTTTTTTCCCTTGGAAAAAAAATAGCAATGTCATGCAAACCATTACTTAAGTCTAATGCAATACACATTCTAACCAGGTGAACAAGCCTCTATCTTCCCACAATAATTTCTTATGTTTTCTAAAACCTCTTTCTCCTAAATATCTAAAAACTCATCCTTAACCCAAACAAGGGATAAAGATACATACAACTATAGATAACTAGATTGAGCCTAGGAAACCAAAGCTTAATATGAAACTAACCCTTTACCATAACTAGGGGCCACCTTGTATTTCTCCTCTCTAGAATGTTTAAAGGTAACTAAGAAGGAATCGTGTGCACACAAAATATTATTTTTTACCAATGATTTCTTAGCTAGTTACAACACATATGAGTTTGGCCACGGTGTATTAAATTTCCATGTAGTCAATGAAACATGATTGAGTTACACAAGAAGAAATTTGAAGGATGGGCATTGTCAGTGCTTTTTTATGACAAATCTTTTCGTGATCATTTCCTAGAACAAAGCTTCTTTGTAGTTGGAGGGAAGATCATTCCTGAATAAGTGAGGTATTTTTGTATTTGTACTTTCACCACAAATTAGAAAGAGCTCAAAGTGTGCTTGAAATATATGTGATTAATGACAAAAGAGACGATATTCCTCTCAAGAATTGAATCAATTCGAGAAGAATGTTGATAACACTTCAAACCAGTAGTAGGATTTAGGTCTCGAACATAGGAATGGTGAGCTGCTGCAATTTGAAGATTGCCCTCACAAATGAAACTTTTTGGGACTATGTTTCCCCTCTATCTTTCAAGGCACGTAGAAATCATAATGTATCCAATGCAACTTTCTAGGACTATGTTTCCCCTCTATCTTTCAAGGAACATAGAAATCATAATGCATCTATTGTTGAGATTGTAGGATGGTCCTTCCATCTTTATACATTGTTTAAAATGCCTTTAATACTTTCAAATTTAATCATTACTCACTCATACTTATGTATTTTGAGTTAAATATATAAATTACTTACAAGAACTTGCTAGAGATTATGGCTAGAGACGTCTTAATGATACAAGAGACTTAGTATTTGAAATTGAACTTGACGGTTGAAAATAACAAAAAATGAATGTTTATTTAAAATAGAGGAAATCTATCTATTTCATGTCCACAAATCCCAAATAATTTTATAATTAAAAAACTCTTTTCGGAACAACAATTATCATTGAATGAACTAACAAGTATGTTTTTGTAAACAAAGTCAAAAGAACATAATCAATCCTCAAACTTCATGGAGATAAAGTCAATATTTCTTAGTTAGTTTAAATAATTTATCCAATCATATAGGTCACCCACCTCCCCTAAATAGGCTTGTGATTATCCTCACCTCCAACCCCTCCCAGAAGATTTACTCAAGCCAATTAACCATCAATTACTACATGTCGTTTGAGAGACAATCAATTTAAAGAAGCAAATGAATTTTGTAAACAAAACTTATGTTTGTAGCCTCTTCATTTTGGAAATCCTCAAAACCACCTAAGCTCGATGTTCCAAATGCATCTCCATTCACCCCAAGGTTTACCATGGAAACTATGCATAGTTCTCATGCTAAGGGTGATATGATTCACAACAACAATTTTGCTACAATCCTTCAACAACAATTGCTTATGAAAATTTCCCTTAAATATTTGAAGCAGATGCCTTTTTCTACTGACAACAAACTCCAATGTTTAATTGTTCAAGGTGCTACAAACCACGTCTTGCATCAACATGTGAAGAATTTAACAAGGTCTTAAAGATTTTCAAGTGCAAGAGTAACCCATCAAAATGGGATGTTGAGTTCTCTAGCTCATCTACATGTCAAACAGGGCCATCTATGATCAAGTAAGGGATACTTTTCCAATTTTTTTGGCAATAACATTATTATGATAATTTGACATAATATGCAACACAATTCTATTTCTTGTTTCTTTTCTCAATGATCCTTTTGTTGCATCTTGTAACTAGTGAAATAAATTATCATGTTTGCTTCATTGATCACGTTAGGGTAAAATGATACCAATAGATTTTGGTTTATAATTTCTCCATTAATAGGTAGTCTTAATATATTAGTGATATGTGGATTTTCCTATTTTTGGAAACATAAATATGTGGGATCTTTGTATCAAACTAAAAAGATAATCCAATTTTGTATTTTTGTGTACATTAGTAACTAATTTAATATAATTTTGCCATCTTTTATTAAAAAAAAGATTGATATTGAGACACAAGTTATCAAAAATACTCTATGAACTATATTTTTTTTTAACAAAGTTGACTAATTTATATTAAAAAAGAGTGTTGTATCAACATAGAGATACAAGAAGTTCAAAAAGAAAAGCTAGCTATCTAACAACAAAGATTTTCTTTTATGGCCATACAAATTTCCTACTTCAACAGATGATAGAGTGTCTCTTTGCTAGGTGTAAATTCTAACATATGAGTGCAACAAAAATATGACTTTACATATCATAAAAACCTGTTTATTTTAATTTGAGAGTAGTATCTACTAT
>ML802888.1:762473-780723 GCA_009831015.1 Picea engelmannii
TGACCAACCAAGTGAAGAATGCCCAAATCCCCCTACATGCTTTGATCGATATTTCCTCTCCTCAAATGTTAAAGTTGGTCGGTTATATCAAGCAAGGAAAGATCGATGTCTTAATCAACAACAGTAGCACCCATAATTTCATTCATCGTCGCATTGCCCAAGAAAGACATTGTTATATCCATGCTATTCAAGCTTTTGAGGATGCTTCTCATCCATTTCATTCAGATTTGCAATTAGTATTGGACAAACACCAGCAAGTCTTTGAACATCCCCAAGGATTACCACCCTCAAGTGGAGAGCACAATCATAGCATCCCACTGCTTTTAGGTAGCCTACCACCAAATGTGTTGATTTTTACTAAACCCAGAAACGATTTCCACTTCCAATAAATTTACTTCACACAGATTATTTGCACGGAAAATAAAATGTTCCAAATCTGAAAACTTGTGAATGGAAATACATTGGATTTAATCAATGAAAATGCACAGCGGAATCATAAACAATACACATTTGAACACATATATTTCTAGGCAATGCCCCTGGAAAAACCCTGAAGGAAAAACTAGATAACTGAGAGAGAAATTTTATTATGCTCACAGAGAAAAATTTTGGAAAATACAACAATACAAATCAACAATTAATGCACCTTGAAAATCGTGCCAAACCCAACAAATACTTGTTGCGGCCTAGGAAATCGTGCCCAGCATTTGGTACGGCCTATATGGCCTCTGTACAATCTTGTACGGCCTCCACAACCAGCAATTAATGCATGGCCTGTCTTGAAAACCGTACCTAGTTCACACGTGCAGCCTTCACTATACGGCCCTACTACAAATCTGATCGTACGGCTTGAAACAATATGATTGTACCCTCCTTTGTTGTACGACCCTCCTCCTCGATATTTGTGCACTCGTTTTGCCTTGGAATGCATGCTCCTTCCTTCTCTTGGAATTTTGCCCTCCCTTCTCTTGTTGTGATCTATCTTTCCTCTCTTCTCTTTCATCTCTCCAAAACTTTTCTTTACTCAATGTGTGCCTCTCACTCTCCTTAGATCTGCTTTTATAATCTCTTAATGACCAAATCCCTAACCGTAAGATCTCAACGGTCAAGAATAGATCTTGCCTTCCCAAGATCGACGGTTGTGACTTAGTCTCTCGTTGAGATGACTTAAATCACTTAAATCACTTAAGTCACTCAACTTTACAAAAAGTCACTTTATCATTAAATAAAAGCCACTTTAACTTTATAAATGCAATTATAAAGTTAAAGATCTAGAGAGCGTCGCTCGAACACCTCCGCATGCTAGGAACTGCCAATGCGAAAGTACTTGTCCGAGCTACCCCAAAAACTAACACTCCCTCTTAGCCAGGAAGGTACTTCTAGAACCTCCACCTGGATCTGTCTCCAACCCCATCACTCCATCTACTGTTGTAGTTGCTCCCTCTGAACCAGAAAGCTTCCCTGCCACCTGCACTAGATCCTATGTTCAAGACATGTTCCTCCTCACCGTGCCCTTAGGATTCTCCTAACACTCCTGAGCATCCAACTGTGTCATCTCATACTAGCTGAGACTCCTAACAGTAGTGGAAGTAGCCTCACAACCACCTGTCACTGACATTGATCTTGAATCCAAGATCCCCTTGGACTCACACATAGGTTGTCCCAGCAACCTGTAAAACCTCCCATGTCTAACACCAAGCACTATTGTTGCGTCCAGGGTAGCTCCCTCTAGATATATGAGCACGTGTCCACGTTGGAACACAACTCCATATCCCTCATCCTCCAAAGTTGATACTGAGAGCAAGCTTACCTTCAGTTCCGAAACAAACAACACCTCTGCCATCTCCAGAGATCCTCCTGACTCTGGTTGGAATCTCACACATCCAACCCCTTCACTGCATACATGGTACTAGTCCCACAACCCACATAACAGTCTGAGTTTGTCTCTAAAACACTAAGGAACATCAACCTCATTCCCTTCATATGGCGAGATGAGCCACTGCCCACAACCCATGCTCCAATGTCCCCAAACTCTACACTACCACTGCCTGAAAGACAAGACACAAGACACGAGAGGAGATTCCTTCTCAAACTTCTCAGCAAAATCATCGATCTCAGTTGATGTTGATGTTGCTACCTTTGTCTCCTTCTTGCCCTTCTTCTTGTTTGGACATCGGCTTGCATAGTGGCCATTCTTATGACATGCAAAGAATTTTATTTTGGTCATGTCCTTCTTTCCATCTCCCCTACCCTTCTTCGCATGAAGAGCAGCAATCTCCTCATCTTCATCACCCTTAGCCTAACTCCCTTCAAGAGCGTCCTCCCGAGTCTCCCCCTGAAAGAAGTCATCCCACAACCTCTACCAGTCAGGGAGATGTTCTCGTGCCATAAATCCCTTCACGAACGGAGCCCACTTCTCTAAGAACCCATTCAAATCTGTCCTCACAAGTTCATCATCTTTGACTTCCTCTCCAACAGTCGTTAACTCATCATGAACCTGTGATATCCTGGTGAGATGCGATGCCACTGTGTCAGTCTTGGACATCTTGGTGCTCCTGAGTTTCTCCCTCAGCACGATCTTCCTGTTCTGGTTTCCACTCTGATAAAGCTTTGTCAAAGCCTCCCACATCTCATAGGAATTTTTCTTTCCGAACACATGAGGTATGATATGGTCGGCATCCAAGAGCATCCTTTTGGATTTCACATTTTTCTTAGTGTAGGCCACCAAAAGCACTAGATCTGTGGGAACAACCAGGTTTTCTCCACAATGTCCCAGATTTCGTTTTCCTCCAACAACAACGCAATCCGCTCTTTCCATGGGCTAAAATTCATAGCCCCATCCAACCTATCCTCAAACCTCAATCTGATAGCCATCCTCGTCCAACTGACCAACAGTACTTTTGCCTTCCTTTTTTCGAGCAAAACCCCTACAATCCCTACAAATCCTTGTGTCAAAGTCTTCAGTGCCACTCTTTAGAGTCTCATCTCTGATACCATGTTGATTTTTACTAAACCCAGAAACGATTTCCACTTCCAATAAATTTACTTCACACAGATTATTTGCACAAAAAATAAAATGTTCCAAATCTAAAAACTTATGAATGGAAATACATTGGATTTAATCAATGAAAATGCACAGCGGAATCATAAACAGCACACACATTTGAACACAGATATTTCTGGACAATGCCCCTGGAAAAACCCCGAAGGGAAAACCAGACAACTAAGAGAGAAATTTTATTATGCTCACGGAGAAAATTTCTGGAAAGTACAGCAACACAAATCAGCGATTAATGCACTTCGAAAATCATGCCAAACCCAACAAATAATTGTTGCGGCCTAGAAAATCCTACCCATCACTTGGTACGGCCTGTATGGCCTCCACAACCAACAATTAATGTCGCGGCCTGTCTTGAAAACCATTCCTAGCTCACACGTGCAGCCTTCACTGTATGACCCTGCTGCAAATCTAATCGTACGCCCTAAAACAATACGGTTGTACCCTCCTTTGTTGTACGGCCCTCTTCCTTGATATCTGTGCACTCATTTTTCCTTGGGATGCTTGCTCCTTCCTTCTCTTGGAATTTCGCCCTCCCTTCTCTTGTTGCGATCTCTCTTTCCTCTCTTCTCTTTCAGCTCTCCAAAACTTCTCTTTACTCAGTGTGTGCCTCTCACTCTCCTTAGATCTGCTTTTATAATCTCTTAATGACCCAACTCCCTAACCCTAAGATCTCAACGATCAAGAATAGATCTTGTCTTCCCAAAATCGACAGTTGTGACTTAATCTCTTGTTGAGATGACTTAAATCACTTAAGTCGCTCAACTTTATAAAAAGTCACTTTAGTCATTAAATAAAAGCCACTTTAACTTTATAAATGCAATTATAAAGTTAAAGATCTAGAGAGCGTTGCTCGGACACCTCGGCATGCTAGGCACTGCCAATACGGAAGTACATGTCCAAACTACCCCAAAAACTAATACAATGTGCAGCCAGATCATCATCCTTTTGCCCAAAAGAATGAAATTGAAAAGATTGTACAAGAGCTATTAGCTGTTGGTATCATACGTCCTAATACCGACTCCTACTCTTCTTCAGTTGTCATGGTCCTTAAAAAAGAAGGCACTTGGCGCATGTGTCCTGATTTTTCGTGCCCTTGACAACTTGATAGTTAAAGATAAATTCCCCATTCCAATCATTGATGATCTCTTAACTGAGCTAATTGAGCTACATGGAACATAGTTCTTCACCAAACTTGATCTTTGTTCTAGTATCACCATATTCGCATGAAGGAAGTCTATATTTCCAAAACGGTTTTCCACGCTCATGATGGTCATTACGAGTTTTTGGTGATGCCCTTTGGTATTTGCAATGCACCTTCCACACCATTTTGTCCTAGTCTTCTTTGATGACATCTTGTTCGCAGCTATATTTCCTTCTGTCTTGAACTGTTTATTTGCTTTCTGCAGCTATATTCCATCTGTTTCGTATTCTGTTTCAGCTATAACAAAGAACACCACATAAACTCTTGTACTTTGGACAGCTTTCATGACTAACTCTTGTACTTTGGACAGCCTTCATTTTGTAATATATTTATATGATGACCTAGACTTTTATAATCATGATCATAATAATGTCTATTAAGGAAACCATCTAGCTCATCATCAAGTGGATATTTACTATGCCTAGTTAGGCATTTAAGGCAAGCACGGCTAGAAGCACGCCTTTTTTATCACATATTTTTATTGAAAAAATAGCAATAGTTGTAAATTCCTATGTGTGTGATTAATAGAAAGAATATTGTTTCCCATTAAAACTGACTGCAATGTCAGGTGCATGTCTCCTGAGTCACGGCTAGAACATGGGTGTTTACAGTTACATTTGAGCCATGAGCTTTGCCAGTGCTAGCAGAAACAATATTACAATATTGTAGAGTGAAACAGAAACTAATAGATGTCAAATTGCTGGTCCTTGATGCTGGGGCAGAGGTGGCAACTAAGTAACAACCAAGTTCATTCACAGTTACATGCATTTACAAGTTGAACTATAGCAATGCAAACGGGGACTGGCAGTCTCATCTTCTTAGTTACTTTTTTCCTTCCTCAATTTTCTAAAGTTCCTTAAGATGTCAAGCTCTGAATCGAATTTTCGGAATTTCAAAAACTCAATTCTATCATTCTTGTCATGTGAGCAAAAGTATTCGTCCAACTCAAACATAAAATAGAAAGAAAACAATGAGGCTCTGCTAGCTTGGGGAAATGAGAAATAGACTTACCTGCAAGATATTGGGTTGACAGGCAAGGCCTTCACAGTGTCCCAGAACTCCTTCGAATCGCTGTAGACACCCGTTTCCATTTGGGTGATCGGAATTAATATGTTTTTCCTCACACTTTCTGCCGCGCTTCCTTCCTGCTCCCGCGATTGAATTTTGCTCGCTTCTCCTTTCATGAACAGGTGAGGTTTGTTGGGTGGAAATCTCGTGCTTTTGCTTCTTTTCCTGTGGATGATCAGGGGTCGATTGCAGGTCGAGGAGGCCACATATAACCTGCAAGTCTCGCTGATCCGGAGAGATTGGGCAGCATAAAGATTTGTTAGGAGAAGATTCGGACTTCTTCTTCGACTTTTTATTTTTCTTGTCTGCTTGGAGCATAACAGATATGGGTTCGTCATCCTCCATGGGTGTATGTCACCTCCGGTGGCCTTTCTGTGCTGATAAGAAAATAAATTATATCATATGAATGTTTTCCCCGCGAGGTTTTGTTCGAAGTCGTGTCTGAGGTTGATGAATGGTTCTATGTATCCGTACATAAAAACATTTTCGTTATTGTGGCATATTGCGTTAGGGCTTGATCGCCCGCAAAGGAGTCATGGGTTTCATTATTGTGGGGTATTGCATTAGGGCTTGATCGCCCGCAAATGAGTCATGGGTATTTATACATGGATTAAATTATTTTTTTCAAATTTATGATTTAGGTATATATATTTATTCTTCTAGATTTGAACTTGTTTTTTAAAAGGAAATATAAGTGCTTAATTATTAGTCCTACTCATATATATATATATATATAAATTTAAAAAAAATAATATATATATATATATATATATATATATATATATTTAAAAAAATTAATATATATATATATATATATATATATATATATATATTTAAAAAAATTAATATATATATATAATATAAATTATGTTGAATTTAAAATTTATAATATTATTTATATTTAAAAAAAAAATTAATATATATATAATAATATAAATTATGTTGAATTTAAAATTTATAATATTATTTATATTTTTAAAATTTAATATAATTATAAATAAAATAATTATGAATAAATATGAAATTTTTCATATTTAAATAAAATGTATTTATATAAAATTGTTTTAGGATAGTTTTTGAGATTGTAAAATTATTTATGTTATTAAATTAATAAATTATAGTTAATAAATATTTTTTTAATAGAGAGATAATTTTATAATATATTTTAGGGAGTTTTGAATAAAGTTATATAAATTGTATGGAAATGGCTTAAGCATTTTTACTTTTTTTGGCACTTTTTTCCGATGAGTTTTGTCTAAAATCAGATCAGAAATTCAAAAGGATGGATGGAATTGCAAATTTCAATGGTGGAGATTACATCTTCCTTGTGTCCTGGAGATTTTTTAGGGTGTTGAATCCATTTATGCACTCAAAAACATGATTTAAACAATGTAAAATTGTGATTTTGCCAATAATTGATTTGTCGGATTCTGATGATAGTGGCCAACAAAAATCAAAAACATAGAACATTTAGACTACGTCGTATGGAAATTAAATATAAAATAATTGTGTTAAACTTTCATTGATTTCTTATTAAATCATAATTCAATCCATCTTTTAAAAAAATTATTAGATGTTTTAGAAAGAAGTGTAGTTCAGGTACGCGAGGGGAGTGATTTTCAACTTCGGAGGAATAGAGGTTCTATCCTTTGAGTGGGGTTTGGGACTTGCCTCCAATAACCAAGCAGAGACCATGGCAGTCTATATGGATCTAAAACATATAAAAGAGGAGAAACATGAAGATCTTATCATAATAGGAGACTCAAAATTGGTCATAAATGGGCTTCGACATCCAGGAAAATGTCACCAATTGAGTTTACAAATGAGTTATCAAAGAATCATGCAAGAGGGGAGGAATTTTTGCTCGCTTCAGTTCTTTCATGTCCTTGGACATCTAAACTCTAGGGCAGACACACTGGCCAAATCATCCTGATCCCTCGAGCATGGGCATCTTAAAGTTAATGATGTTTTTGTGTCCATCTTATTCCTTAATATGGCAGGATTATCTATTAAAAAAATAGGAACCTATATGAAATGACGGTTCCAACCCAAAGCAAGATTAAATATTAAAAATTTGGGAGAAATTTTAAACTCAAGAAACGAGGTTAAAGGCGGTTCTCGGGCACCCCTCTTATCAATCATGAAGCACGAGTCATTTCTTGGTAGCATGACTCAACATCGTCGCCCCCTCTCGTCAACACGTACCACCTGGTACGTGCATAACCTCTCCCTCACACGCATTTATATCCTACTTGGGGTGATGATAGTTTCACAATGTGAGATTTACGACCCTCCCCTCCCACATCAACTCACGCGCAAAGACAATGTGTGGATGATATGTTTGATTCATGAACCATCTCGTTCCACCATGGGGTTTAACCATTGTATTCTGGACGAGAAGTGTGATTCCACTCTATGCACTTTTGCTTCGAACTTTTTTCACAAGGTGGAGGAACTTGTAGACAATTGGGTGAGCAGGATGTATGGGAGTGCAGCTTGGCATTGTGTCCCACACCCTTGACATTACTCTATTTGTATGTTGCAGGATTTGCAAGCTGACCTGGGAGAACAAAGATGTGAATTGGATGTGTAGAAGACAAGGATAGAACATCTTGAAGTAAAGCTAGAGGACCAGACCCAAAAACATGATCAAGAGACTTGCATCATACACAAGGCCATGAACAAACAAAAAAGAGAAATCCGGACCCTTCGTTAAGAAAATCAGGAAATTAGACAACAAAGGATGCAAAATCATGCAAATGTTTCATCACCAACCTCTAATCATGGATCCAAAGCTCAAGAAGTGGACCAACAACATAAGGTTAGAGTAAAACGACTAAGGAAGACAGACCAGGACTGTATAGTAGATACTACTCTCAAATTAAAATAAACAGGTTTTTATGATATGTAAAGTCATATTTTTGTTGCACTCATATGTTAGAATTTACACCTAGCAAAGAGACACTCTATCATCTGTTGAAGTAGGAAATTTGTATGGCCATAAAAGAAAATCTTTGTTGTTAGATAGCTAGCTTTTCTTTTTGAACTTCTTGTATCTCTATGTTGATACAACACTCTTTTTTAATATAAATTAGTCAACTTTGTTAAAAAAAAATATAGTTCATAGAGTATTTTTGATAACTTGTGTCTCAATATCAATCTTTTTTTTAATAAAAGATGGCAAAATTATATTAAATTAGTTACTAATGTACACAAAAATACAAAATTGGATTATCTTTTTAGTTTGATACAAAGATCCCACATATTTATGTTTCCAAAAATAGGAAAATCCACATATCACTAATATATTAAGACTACCTATTAATGGAGAAATTATAAACCAAAATCTATTGGTATCATTTTACCCTAACGTGATCAATGAAGCAAACATGATAATTTATTTCACTAGTTACAAGATGCAACAAAAGGATCATTGAGAAAAGAAACAAGAAATAGAATTGTGTTGCATATTATGTCAAATTATCATAATAATGTTATTGCCAAAAAAATTGGAAAAGTATCCCTTACTTGATCATAGATGGCCCTGTTTGACATGTAGATGAGCTAGAGAACTCAACATCCCATTTTGATGGGTTACTCTTGCACTTGAAAATCTTTAAGACCTTGTTAAATTCTTCACATGTTGATGCAAGACGTGGTTTGTAGCACCTTGAACAATTAAACATTGGAGTTTGTTGTCAGTAGAAAAAGGCATCTGCTTCAAATATTTAAGGGAAATTTTCATAAGCAATTGTTGTTGAAGGATTGTAGCAAAATTGTTGTTGTGAATCATATCACCCTTAGCATGAGAACTATGCATAGTTTCCATGGTAAACCTTGGGGTGAATGGAGATGCATTTGGAACATCGAGCTTAGGTGGTTTTGAGGATTTCCAAAATGAAGAGGCTACAAACATAAGTTTTGTTTACAAAATTCATTTGCTTCTTTAAATTGATTGTCTCTCAAACGACATGTAGTAATTGATGGTTAATTGGCTTGAGTAAATCTTCTGGGAGGGGTTGGAGGTGAGGATAATCACAAGCCTATTTAGGGGAGGTGGGTGACCTATATGATTGGATAAATTATTTAAACTAACTAAGAAATATTGACTTTATCTCCATGAAGTTTGAGGATTGATTATGTTCTTTTGACTTTGTTTACAAAAACATACTTGTTAGTTCATTCAATGATAATTGTTGTTCCGAAAAGAGTTTTTTAATTATAAAATTATTTGGGATTTGTGGACATGAAATAGATAGATTTCCTCTATTTTAAATAAACATTCATTTTTTGTTATTTTCAACCGTCAAGTTCAATTTCAAATACTAAGTCTCTTGTATCATTAAGACGTCTCTAGCCATAATCTCTAGCAAGTTCTTGTAAGTAATTTATATATTTAACTCAAAATACATAAGTATGAGTGAGTAATGATTAAATTTGAAAGTATTAAAGGCATTTTAAACAATGTATAAAGATGGAAGGACCATCCTACAATCTCAACAATAGATGCATTATGATTTCTATGTTCCTTGAAAGATAGAGGGGAAACATAGTCCTAGAAAGTTGCATTGGATACATTATGATTTCTACGTGCCTTGAAAGATAGAGGGGAAACATAGTCCCAAAAAGTTTCATTTGTGAGGGCAATCTTCAAATTGCAGCAGCTCACCATTCCTATGTTCGAGACCTAAATCCTACTACTGGTTTGAAGTGTTATCAACATTCTTCTCGAATTGATTCAATTCTTGAGAGGAATATCGTCTCTTTTGTCATTAATCACATATATTTCAAGCACACTTTGAGCTCTTTCTAATTTGTGGTGAAAGTACAAATACAAAAATACCTCACTTATTCAGGAATGATCTTCCCTCCAACTACAAAGAAGCTTTGTTCTAGGAAATGATCACGAAAAGATTTGTCATAAAAAAGCACTGACAATGCCCATCCTTCAAATTTCTTCTTGTGTAACTCAATCATGTTTCATTGACTACATGGAAATTTAATACACCGTGGCCAAACTCATATGTGTTGTAACTAGCTAAGAAATCATTGGTAAAAAATAATATTTTGTGTGCACACGATTCCTTCTTAGTTACCTTTAAACATTCTAGAGAGGAGAAATACAAGGTGGCCCCTAGTTATGGTAAAGGGTTAGTTTCATATTAAGCTTTGGTTTCCTAGGCTCAATCTAGTTATCTATAGTTGTATGTATCTTTATCCCTTGTTTGGGTTAAGGATGAGTTTTTAGATATTTAGGAGAAAGAGGTTTTAGAAAACATAAGAAATTATTGTGGGAAGATAGAGGCTTGTTCACCTGGTTAGAATGTGTATTGCATTAGACTTAAGTAATGGTTTGCATGACATTGCTATTTTTTTTCCAAGGGAAAAAACCCAATTTATTGAAAGTTTAGTAAAGTACCGAGCACCCCTCAATTCATTCAACATGTCATCAATGATAGGAATGGGAAATTTGTGTTTGATGGTGAGTTTGTTGAGGGCACGAAAGTTTAGACACATGTGCCAAGTGTCTTATTCCTTAAGTACCATGACCACAAGAGAAGAATAAGGGATAGTACTAGGACGATAACACTCGATTAAAGGAATTCTTGAACAATTTTATCAATTTCATTCTTTTGGGCAAAGGGATGACGATAAGAGAGAACATTGGGAGGAAGGCTACCCATGACTAGAGGAATGGAACAATCATGAACACCATGGGAAGGGGGAAGTCCATGGGGAGTGGTAAAAATGACTTGGTGTTGGGAGAGGATAGATTGGAGGTCAAGGTGCACAGAGGGCGTTTCAACTACTTGAATGGAATGGAGTTGGGAAATAATGCCTGAATGACCTTTTTTGAGGAGCTTTTCCACTTGGGAAGGGGGAAGTCCATGGGGAGTGGTAAAAATGACTTGGTGTTGGGAGAGGATAGATTGGAGGTCAAGTTGCACAGAGGGCGTTTCAACTACTTGAATGGAATGGAGTTGGGAAATAATGCCTGAATGACCTTTTTTGAGGAGCTTTTCCACTTGATGGGAATTTATGATCTCAAGGGAGCCTGTTGTGATGCCTTGGAACTAATATTGTTGTCCCTCTAATTGGAATTGTATGGTTAATTCCTTAAAATCCATGAGGATGGGGCCAAAGTGCATAACCATTCAACACCGAGCACAATGTCACAACTGCCCATGTCTATAGAAAGCATATGAGATTTCAGGTGGTACTGACCAATTTGTAAGAGCACATTTTCACAACGCCCGCCACATTTCATGGAACCACCATTGGAAATCATGATTTGAAAATTGTTGATGACACAGATAAACAATTGATTTCCTGGGAAATGCAACGATGAATAAAATTATGGGTGTTGCCACTATCAACAAGGATTATGACTTTTTTATTCTTAATGTAGCCAATGAGCTTGAGGGTTTGGGGAGAAGAGAAGCCAATGAAGGTGTGTAGTGAAATCAACGATTCAACTTATGGTGGATCAATGGGCGGAGTAGTATCATATTTGGGGGGTATCTCTTCCACAAGGGGAAGCTTCAACCTCCTCATCGGCAACATCCTCAGAAATGGCCATAAAAAACTTACGTTCCTTACATTTTTCAACCTCCTCATCGGCAACATCCTCAGAAATGGCCATAAAAAACTTACGTTCCTTACATTTTTGCCTAGGAAAATATTTGTCATCACAATTATAACAAAGACCATTGAGTTGGCGTTCAACCATTTCTGCCCGAGTTAATTTATGGATCTTGAGAGGGGTAGGATTGGTAGGTTGAGGGCAGGGAAGAAAAGAGGGTTTTCTATTTTGGGAAAAGACAACTTTTTGTGCTTCCTTGAGGCATTTAGTAGCTTCCAACCAAGTCTGGGGGCGAGCCATGAGGACCTAGGCACAAATTTCATCATTTAGGCCACTGATAAAACATTCCTTAAAGAAGGAATTTTCCATGCCCTTCATTATGAAAGCCAAGTTCTCAAAGGAAATTATAAATTCTTCCACTGTGCCAGACAATTTCAACTTGGACAAACGGTCTAAATAGTGGGATTCGGTGTCAAAGTGTTCATAAAGATATTCAACAAATTGGGTCCAATCAACATACCCTTGGCATGCATTTTGACGCCATTGCCACCATTGTTAGTGTTCAGGATCTAGATAGAGAACAACATAACAGACTTTGGCCAACTCATTAGTAATGTCATGCAAAGAAAAATAATGCTCTGTTTGGGTGACCTAGCCCATGGGATCGGAGCCATCAAATTTATTGACCTCAACTTGAGGAGGATGAGGGTCACAATTAAAAGGGTTAGAATGAAATGCCATGGTATGGGAGGAGTCAACACCATCTACTTAGGAGGGTTGTTCAGAGAATGGGGGGTCCTAGGATCAATTCAACAACTGGTTGAAAGCGGCATTGAGGGTGTCAAATTTGTTTTCAAGTTTTCCCTCTAATTGGTTAAATTGACTTGCAACTTTGGAAAATTCGGTCTGGACTTGTTCCTCGAAATGGTCAAACTGGGCCTTGTTCTTGTTATCAACCTGCAGTTCTTGGGTGCGAGTGTTGGCCATGTGGAAAGTTGGGGTGCCTTGAAAGGGGAGTGGGTCCATTGAAAAAAGGTGGATAGGTGATATATATCACTGTGATCAGGGCAACAAGGGAAAGCCAATGGGATATGTGTTAAATAAGGCTGCAGGGAAGGGTGGGTGGGACCACAAAGAAAAAACAACTTATAAGTGATATGTATCATGACGATCAAGGTGAAAAGGGGAATTCAATGGGATAAGCCACAAATATTAAGGATGTCGGGAAGGGGGTCAAGTCCACGTAAAAAAAAATACTTAAAAATGATAGGTACCACTGTGATTAGGGCGAAGAGAGGAATATAATGGAATAGGTCCCTAATAGTGGTGTCAATGGGACCACTATACTTGTTTTCTTACTCCTACTGACTTATACTTCGACCTGAAGAATATAGCAATGATGAAGTGCCAAAATTCTTAGCAGGAAAAATTATGTAGGAATTTCGCAACCAGAATGCAGGAGGCATAGTTGTGCGACAATAGATCTTGTTTGTTCATTTTTTGTTCAATTTCTTTCCCAAGGGTTAGGGTTTTCACGGTTCCTACAAACAAGCGTTTTCCTTCTGTTATAGATATTTGCTATATCTGCGAGGTCGAACAATAGTACTCGACCCAATATCTCAGGGCACCTACTAAGGAGGCTCGACCATACCCTTAGTCACACTACCCGATTACCCAGGTACTAGAGAGTGTCTTCCTGGGTGTTTTTCTCGGTGTCACTATAACAGTCAGGCAACCGATCAACTAATCCAGGGATGGTTTTAGGAGACCTAGGGGACTCTCGATATACCTGATAGTACGTGGGAGTGATGGTCATGTACACATTCTATCTGATGTGGTACTACTATAAGGGTACCAACAAGTGTTATAAAGGTTTCCAACAAGGTGAAACACATGTTTCCAGTAAGCTCGTGAAACCGTCTATATTTACTGCGTGTAGTTTTCTCCACCGCAGTTTTACCCACTGAACGATAGATCTTTGTGCTTTAAAGACATTGACAATACACATCTCTACCCTGGAAAAAAATTCCCACAATTTTCGCAAAGTAAAGTGCTACGATACCACTTGTTAGGTGTCTGCTCTATTAAATTAAGCACATAATAGAAATAATGCGGACAATACCAACAAAACAACAAAATGTAGAGAACCACAACACCAAAAATGATACCTTAGAAAGCAATGTTCACTTGCCACTTCAAGGGGGCAACCTCCAACATAGCAACGCTTTATTACGATAATTCTCAAGACAATACTTTCTCATGCCTCCTACTCTTATTTATACTAATTCTATCTTCTAAAGAACATTCTAGAGGAAGATATTTCTAGAAGCGGAAGCTTCTATTAAGTATTCTTACATTAGACTTATTCACATTATTAAATAGGCCTTATTAACTAATGTTGACCTTTATTACATGGAAAATATATTATTCTACCTACATGAGGGGTAGGGAGGATAGGTCCCCAACATAGAAACATAGATGATAAACATCATGACGAGGAGGACACGCTAATATACAATCGTGGCTATGTAATTATTATCTACATAAAAGGATGAAGTACCAACACACGAGTAACAATTACATAACAAGTAACAAGGATTTGTAGTACAAAGTTGGAGTGGCACAAGACTGTATAAGTTTATTGAAGTACATATGACACGTCTAAAAGGAATTTTACATGTGAAAATAATTTTGGCAATCAACCAATATTCTGTAAGGGGAAACGAGATCCCATTGGATTAAAAATACCATGACATCATAAGTCTTTAAACTTATGTATCAAGACTTCATGGTTGCATAATTTAACCACTTTTATGCAGGAATCAAGTTCAAATGGCAAAGGTCAAAGTGTATATTTAAAGTAAAGCATGGATTTTTTGTTGCATAATTTAACCACTTTTATGCAGGAATCAAGCTCAAATGGCAAAGGTCAAAGTGTATATTTAAAGTAAAGCATGGATTTTTCTCATAGGTAAGTTTCATGCAAAGAAGAAAGGAGACCTATGGCATGCAAATAATTGATTACATGGTATAAGGTGAACTAGTGTCAAATACCATGTTGACCTACAAGCATTATAGGACAAATTCGAGGTGTAAATGTACATGATACAAAAAATTGCAATTTATGAATATTTATTGAAAGTATGTTCTCGTCATCCTATTAGGGATAAATACAAAAAGTGTGTAAGTAGAAGGTCAAGAGTCAAGAAGGTGGAAGGCCAACAATCAAGATGAATTTAAATAAATAGAGTCGTTGTATTCAAGGAAAGGGATTTTGGCTCTTGGAGCTTTCATGTACTAATGTTATAACTTTAATGAGGAGAAGCCATTTTGGCCAATTTGTTTTATGGTTAAATTTGATTCTTGTGTTGCATCTGTTATGGACTATTATGTTGCTTTTACTCAACATTGGAGTTGTGTAATGGATGTATCTCACACTGTAGACTACATCGTAATTATCACAATGAATCCATGTCTTACCTGCCAAGTGACTAGCAATCATAAATAGAAGAAGTAAGCCATCCTGTCATTTCCACCACATATGCCCGAAACATGATCAAGCATAATCCATCCACACCATACAACTGAAGTTCCCCAGCTCTTCGCATTACATCCCTCTATGTATCTGTCACGTCAATGAAGAGAAATATGTATATGAACTTATTGTATGATGCATTGATTGAGATCAAATTGATCTCCACCACCTCTACATGGTGTAAAAGGCCCGCTTACCCACCACCACACCTTTTACCCCTCATCATTCAGAGGGCCAAAATCTACTACAATGATCCAAACGAATAAACAAATCTTTCTTTTTCATTCTTTGCCATCACATCTATTCGATTTTGGATGATTTTATTGTTCTAAGTGATTACATTTGACATCGACACTAGATCACTAAGTTGTACACCTATCGGTCTACATATGTCCTCTATTATAGTGTAGTAACCTCCTACTTAGTTATGTGTAGTTGTTGCATTCTTATTTTAGTTTTCCATAAATATTTGTCTGAATCTGTGAGCATGGGACTATAGATTATTGTTTTAATGTAGTAATATTCTGAGTTTGTAGTCATTTAATCATATTCATGTCTTTGTCCTCGGTGAACTATTTCCCAGGTCATTGGCATGAGGATGTGTGGTTGTGTGTTTGTTTTCTAGTTACTATTAGTTTCAACCAAACACATTCATTTGCATCTTAGATTAGTTGCATTTCATCCTTTAGCTTAGAAACCATCACTGATGGCCCGAGTCGCAACTAGTAAACCCCATAACCAGTAATGGATGTTAGTCCAAAATTTAGATAGGTTCCCTATTCCATACAATGTGAGGTCCTATTGAGATTTCTATTTGACGATAACCCCTACTATTGATCAAGTTCATTTCGACCTTTCAACAAAATTGGCACTAGAAGGAGGGAAGGATGACAAGTCTACCCATGTGGAGTCATTTCAATAAATTGTTTTAATTAGCCCATGGCTCTTGTCCATATCTCTGTAGGGGATCTCCCTTTGAGTTTTTTGAGACCCTTAGGTGGCATCCCAGTTAAGACAATGGAGATGTTGTCAAATATGAAGTTTGATGGTGAAGGGCAAGTCTCTACGTTCATGAATTTCAATCAATTTAACATTGTACATGAGAATCTTGAAATTGTTCAGCATAATGAAATATGTCGATTGTTTATCCTCACATTGGAATGACGAACCAATTCTTGGTATAGGACATTGCTAGCCAAATCAATCCACAGTTGGAAATAATTCATGGAAATATGTATTACCTCTCATGTAATTTACAATTATGAAGAACTATATAATGAACTTGAAGAAATCCGTAGCATTAGAAATTAACCTTTGGATGATTTCTTTCAAAGAGTTGTGTAGATTCATTGTAGGTTTCTTGACATTGAAAAACCATCAGACCAAGAAATTATGGACTATTTTTCACACCTTCTCTTTATCCCTCAAGAAGACAATCTAGAAAATGAAAATGTATATAATCTGAAAGAAGTTATTTCTCAATGCTCTAATTCAAATTTACACAATCAAGATTCAACGACCTTCAATCTCAAAGAAATATTTTCAGATGTAGAAACCACACATGCTAACCTTTGATTTTCTTGTACTCTACTATTTGACTTCGAAGCACAACCCAAGGATAGTATTTTAGAAGATGATGTCAAACCTATTTAAAAAAAAAATCGATTTTTGGGGTTACTTTAGATTTGATGGAAAATTTAGCATTGGGAAACATAGAAACTATATCCTCCAATGAAAGACATAATATGATAAGACAAGATAGAGAGGACATGATTTTTTACCAACACTCTGTCCTTGAAACGGGGGAATTTCATTCAGAATTTCAGAACTCCTTAGGCTTAAAGTGGGAACAAACCAAAGATATTTCTTTAGAAATTGTATGAGCTATTCATCGTCAATGTCAAGAGAATAGTGAATAAGTTGTGTTCTGTGAAAGCTCTCCTACTAAGGAAATCCAATCATTTTCAAAATATGAATATTTCTATATCCTCTGCACAAATCTATTTGATAATGATCACTTACAGAAGAATCCACCGACTTATCATGCAATCGAACCTTTACATCTTTCTTTCAAGGATAAAACATTGAGTGATAAGGAAGAGTAGGAATATTTCCAAACTTTGATTGATCAAAGATCCATTCATACTAACAGTCCATCCAAGGTGCCTAATTTTGAAAATACCTCGCAATCAAAATTTATGGAATAGAGTGAAACACGATTTGATCATGATAGCCTTGTTTTTTATGATTTTGTTTTGTTTCATAAATGAGTATGAACACCAACATACCATTCATTGATCTGGTACAATATAGAACTACTAATCCTTGTGCATAAACATTAATGGTAGAAGGGGTTGAGCATGAAGAACACACAAAATTTTCAAATCCCCATGGGAAAATCACAACAGAAGAACAACCCATCATCATGCAAGATAAAGGAAATGACAATTTGATCCAAGAAGCATTGCCAACTAAATCTTCTCTAGAGTCACAAGTTAATATTAAGGGGCAAGTGCATCACTTATCCTTGGATTCCATTTCAATACTCCATCATTGCCCAAATGATTTTGATGATGTTATGGGAGAGATCTTCGAGTTATCTTTTGCTCAATGATTTCCTCAAACTAGTAAGTATATAATTTTTTCTATTCTACATCTATTTTATAATGTTTCAATTCTTTCAATCAAGCATTTCATAGTACCTCAACAATATGCAATTACACAATGCCATAATACTACTTTGGATATTGAGGTAATTAAATAGCTACACTGGCTTTATAACTTCACCTAACATATGTTGAG
>ML802889.1:20493-33976 GCA_009831015.1 Picea engelmannii
TTAACAGATCTCATATGCCTATCTTTCATTTAGTTTCTCCTTTAGTTTTTTTTATTAGTTAAGTGAATCTATGATCTCATATGCCTATCTTTCCTTTAGTTTTTTTTATTAGTTAAGTGCATTTATGTAACCAATTTATTTAGTAGATCTCATATGCCTATCTTTTCTTTAGTTTCCCCTTTAGTTTTTTTATTGGTTAAGTGCATCCATGCAACCAACAAGGTCATTAGTAACTAGAAAAAGAAATAAAGGACTTTGATACTCTATATAATGGAGGGAGGAGAAGGATTGTGGATCTCTTTTCTGTTTGGTAACGTTACACTGCAGAAATTTATACTTGACTGACTTAGCTTGTGGGAGTTGGGATACCCAGCTTGGTGAGGAGTTGTAGCTCGACCTTGCGAGGCAAGCTGGGAGCTAGCTAATTATCTGGTTAGTGTGCGTGACCCCTTTGCAGCTCGGGGGGCTGAAGGGGAAGAAGAGTACCCCTAGCATTGGCTGGGAGGTACCGGTGAAGTCTCATTGGTCAGAAAGCGGGAGTTGCACGAGGCGTGCAAGACATCAACTGAGAAAGGGCGATTGGGCAATGGTACGCTTCCTTATTTCTGCATGGTAGATTGTTAATATGAATTATGCTTTTAGTTCTGTATGTTTAATTGGGTAAAGAAAATGTTTGTCTTAGCATTATAGTTGATGACTGAATTTCCCCCATAGCCTTTAGCTCGATGTTGATCTCCCATGGCCTTCGATCCCTACATGTCTTGATCGTCCTGTGGTTGATTGATTGTGGTAAGTGCAGTTTATTTTTTCCTTTGTCCCTAGCTCATCAGTCTACGTTTAAGCAGCTAGCCAGGAGCCTGATCTACGGTCATTGCTTCGACGTTAATAGACCTATGGATCTCAACGCCCTACTTTTTGGTGCATGGATGACGAGCAAAGGATGTTCCTGCCAGTTGTCTAACCTTGTTGTTGTTCCGAGATTGAGTGAGTCTTTCGCCTTGCTGCGTTAATTATCTCTGAGGTGGTTTTTCTTCCCGCAACGAACCACTTTGATCCACTACGTTGACCCCTGCGTTTAATCCCCTTTTTGGATTATTAGTTAAGGCTGAGTTTTTAATGTTTCTCCCGACGGTTTTGTGTGATTTTCCTAACTTCTGGTCTTCCTTTACTCTATGATTTTACTTTGAGTTTCCTGTTTTCCATGGATTTTAATCTCTGCATTTTTTCTTCTTCTGAACCTTAGTTATTGAGGACAATCTCAGCCTGCGTGGTACACTTGATTAACAACCTTTTTTGACTGAGCCTTTCCTCGAATGACAACCAATGATTTTACATTCACTGTCTGTATTCACAATTTATATTCAACATTTTTTTTTTATTATTTACAGTTAAAGATGGGTCAACGAATTCTGGTGATATTTACCCACAATTTGTATTACTTACCCAGACATTTACGTAATCCTTAGACTGTGTTTTTTCTATGCGAATAATGGTGTTCTATATTGTAGTGGTTGTTTTTAATGGCAACGAATTCTCGTTGATGATTAACAACATTTTTTTTAGTTATTATGTCGATTTTGACAATGAAATCGTGCCTTGGATGGCAGCGAAATTTCTCACTGAATGCTGGTGATCTCATGTTGATTTTGACAGTGAAATTGTGCCTTGGATGGAAGAAAAATTTCTCACTGAATGTTGGTGATCTCACGCCAAATTTGACAGTGAAATCGTGCCTTGGATGGCAATGAAATTTCTCACTGAATGCTAGTGATCTCATGCTGATTTTGACAGTGAAATCATGCCTTGGATGGTAGTGAAATTTCTCACTGAATGCTAGTGATCTCATGCCGAAATTGATAGTGAATTCATGCCTTGGATGGAAGAGAAATTCCTCATTAAATGATGGTGTTTTTATACCATTATTGAGAGCGAATTCGTGCCTTAAATGGCAACATATTTCATCTTGTTGCCAGTGTTTTTATACCATATTTGATTGGATTTTTTTTCTTACCGTAACCGATAGAATTGGTTGCTGCATTGAATGAGTGTTTCCTGTGAACGACTGCATTTTTCTCCGTGTGATTGACCACGTGTTTACCATGCATTGTCTGCATTTTACATTTACCTAATATCCATATCCTTCCTTATTTGGACAACCAACTAATGGATCTGTGATTGACCGCCAACGATTCAACATTTATTTTAGAAGCTATCTGTTGCCTCTACGTTTTGATTGACAGTAGAATATCATTTATTTAGATAGCTACTAGCTTTCTTTTGCATGGATTGCATTTGGAATGGCATGTGCTATGCACTGCGAATTGCTGGATAGTGTTTGAATTTTTGAAATGGTGTCGATTTCATTTACATCTAACATGATTGCTGACAACCAATCTTGACAGTAACTTTTAAATTTTGATAGAGAATTTAAATTTGAGGGTGAATCTATGGAAAACAACCTATATTATAATAGTACTAAACCACGATTTTACAATCAGTAGTGATAGCAATTTTTATATTACTTCTTACCACAACAATTTTATATCCATTATGCTATGACACTGAATTTTTCATGATAAATCTAAATTGTTCAAGGGATAGCCACTATTGATTGTTTAAATCAAATATTGTTTTAAGCACAACAACTTATGTGTATAATGACAACCCTTACCCCCACATTCCGATGAATTACTTGATTGAAGACTCACAACGTTACACTTACCTTCGATATGTGCTTATGTGAGTAATTTGTCGTGACAATTGCGCTGAAGGGGTTAGGTTCAGTATACAAGTTTCAGTTTGTTTAGTGAGCCCACAAGATAAGAGAATTCTCATGATACCAATTTAATTCATTTTTCTGGATGGCAATATTGCGTACCTAGACATAATAGCTAGTCTGCATTGTTATAGTCATCTTTGTCAAATGTTTAAAGGGCAGTGTAGATCCTTGAATGTGAAGTATTTTACTTTTTAAGCACTTTAGTCCACCCTTGATAACTTTTGTGATAATAGTAACTTTGTGCAAAGTAGGTCACATGATGGGTCACACTATGATAATGATAACCTTGTGATAGTTCACTCCTCAGTACTTTGGCATCTCGCTTAACCGATAATGGTTTTTGTTGTTGGGAAGGAAGTGTAATAGCTTGCGTTATTTTTAACTGAATAACGTTATCTTGTGTCTTGTTGACCCATCGCTTGAGGGCGTAGGCATAGTCTTCTTGCCAGTTATTTCATCCCCTGGCGCATTGGATTTTCTTGATTCCATGGTCCAAATAGGTTAGGTTGCGCCAAGATTATCACTGCACCTATCGCCCGGGGACGGCATGATTCCTGACTAGGGGATCATGGCGTGCCCTATTGGGTAAAGGCGAATGATAACTTGGCCAGAGTCTGTGCTACCTGTTGCAGATGTTGTTGATCCTGGTAGGTTTTTGTTGGTGCTTGTGGTGTAACACCTCTAGGTGTATGGTTGTACGCCATAGAGGTTCTAGTTACCGAGCATCAAGGCCGTTGCATCAGATTTGAGATGTTGTCTCTTAGGTTGTAGGTTTGTCTTGTTTGCATCGGGCGAGTAGTCGTTCCTCCTTGTTGTTCTACGCACATTTCACCCAGTTTCTCTTGTGCCAACGCTTGGAGTCATTGTTTCCTATTGCGTGGACTGTGTTCTTGTGTTCATTGTCAGTGGTGTGGTTAAACTGTTGTCATCGTCGCCTTCTTTCCTAAAAAAAAAAAAAATTCACTTCTGCATCGCTAGTAGTCGTAACTAAGGGGTCGTTACACGTGGTATCAGAGTGGGTTCAACCCTGCGACTCTGGAGCACCAGGCTTTCCACTGCAGTAAACCTGTGAGTTTTTACTGTTGCGTTAATTAAAAACCTTAAGGTGTCCATGTGGTGATCACATTTAGAGGAAGTTGACAATGTGGTGCCATGGAAGGAGGTGCGATGCTTCCAGAAGTTCCCGCACCCTTGGATTCGAATCCCCAAGGGGAAGAACAAGTGCTTGGGCTGGAATCGCTTGTAGTAAGGGATGATGATGGCCTTACAAGGCCCTTCTAGGTAATTTCGAGGGCCTTGATTCACCATCAGTATTGAGATGAGGCCAGGGAACCTGTACACTTGAGGGTCCACAATGCTCCCTAGCTAGTAATGATAACATCCACCAAGAACTCGAGAGAGTTGATTTATCAAGTCTACGAGTGTCGCAGATGGTTGTGCCATCGAGGAACGGTTGTAGAGAAAGGCGTTGTGCTTCACGCTTCGCGATTTTGACTTCCAGCATGAAGGTCCACATGGTAGTCTTTCAACTAAAGGGGAGCGCTCTTCTATGGTGGAAGATGCTCCTGCCACAATTGAACATGACCATCGAAGACATGTCATGGGAACTGTTAGAGGAACGGTTCCATGAGAGGTGTCTTCTGAGGAATTTGTTGAGCGCCAACTCAACGAGTTCAAACACCTTATGACTAGGTGACCGTACGGTGCCCGAGTACGATGCTCGTTTTTGGAGCTTCTTTAGTATGCTATGCAACCTCACCAGGAAACTTAAGGTCAACAAGTTGGTGTTGGAATTAGCTTTGGAATTTAGCTTCTACTTTAGGTACCAGGATTACTGAATCGAAGAAAGTATGTTGGAATGTGGGGAGCCACATTTCCAACACGACTGCCCAGTGAAGAGGACTAGAGCATCTGGATCAGTCTGACCCACCACTGTGGGAGATTTGGGCAAGGACCATCAGATTCATGCAGCGGTGAATAACCGCTAGGAAGAGCACCAGTCGACTGTGCTCGAGACGTCAGGTACCGTCGCTGACCATACCATTAGTATTTTGATAGATCCTAGTGCCCCCGAGAGTTTCATTTCTGGTGCAATGCTAAAAAGGATTAAGGTAAAGGCAGTCGAACATGATGAGTTTAGCTTCATAGAGATGGCTTCTGGAGCCAAACAGAAGGTTGGAGGAAAGGTTACGGGCTTTACCCTCAACCAAAGAGAGTTTGTCACCAGGGCCAACTTGTACTTCAGGATATTAGGATCTTATGATGTCGTGATTGGTATGGACTGCTTGGAATCACATGAGGCGATACTCAATTGTAAGACAAAACAGTTGAGCTTGGTCGATGATGAGGGACAAGGACGTGTGATTGTAGGTCAAAACCAGGGAGTTTCCCTGAGGTTCATCTCTTCCTTGCAGCTACAGAAGAGCATGCACAAGGGGTGCAAGATTTATGCAATCCTTGCATTAAACGAGAAGGGAGTAGTGGAAGGTATAGAACACCTTCCGGTGGTGAGAGAGTTTGCAGACCTCTTTCCGGAAGAGTTACCTGGGATTCCACTGGAGAGGGAATTGGAGTTTATTATAGACCTAAAACCAGGGACTGAACCGATAACAAGAATGCCTTATCGGATGTCGACCCCAGAGTTATAGGAGTTGAGAATGAAACTGAAAGAATTGTTGGACCTGGGACTGATACATCCAAGTGTGTTACCGTGTGGTGCACCTGTTATTTTCATACGAAAGAAGGATGGGTCGTGGAGGCTCTGCATTGACTACATCAATTGAACAAAGCAATGATCAAGAATCAATATCCGTTGTCGAGGATAGATGATCTGTTTGATCCGATGAAGGGTGCGACAATGTTCTCAAAGATCGATTTTCGATCAGGGTATCACCAGTTACGGATAAAGGAGGATGATGTCCCTAAGACCGCCTTTAAGACGAGGTTTGGACATTACGAGTTTATTGTTTTACCATTTGGACTGAAAAATACCCTGGGGGTATTTATGAGTTTGATGAATGGGGTGTTCCGTGAGTACTTGGACAACTTCATCCAAGTATTCATTGATGATATTTTGATTTACTCTTGGACGAAGAAGGAGAATGACGTGCACTTGCACCTGGTACTACAGTGTCTGGGAGAGCACAAATTGTATGGGAAATTGTCCAAATGTTCATTTTATCAATCGAAGCTTCACTACTTAGGGCATGTCATCTTTGACGAAGGTATCTCTGTCGATATAGAAAAGGTCGAGGCTATTATGGAATGGCTTGCGTTGATGAATGTCCCAGAAGTGCGTAGCTTCATGGGTTTAGAAGGATACTATTGACGGTTCATCGAGGGATTTTCGAAGATAGAAAATTCAATCACGGAATTGCAAAAGAAGAACAAGAAGTTTGTTTGGACCGAGAAATGCGCGGAAGCATTTGGGAGGCTCAAGGACCTATTGACAATGGCGCCGATACTAAAGGTCCCTGACATGGACACGAACTTCTTGGTATGCATTGACGCATCCAAGGAAGGCTTAGGCGGAGTCTTGATGCAAGACAGTCGAGTGATCGCTTACATCTAAAGAAAACTAAGAAGGCATGAGGAGAACTATGCAACGCATGATTGGAGTTGTTATCCATCGTATATTCCTTGAAGGTTTGGAGGCACTACATTGCTGTATGTAAATTTGAACAAAAGACGAAACACTGTGGACTACAACACATCTTTACGCAAAGTGACCTGAACGCGCGACAACGACATTGGTCGGAATTTCTTAGCGAGTATGACTTCAAGATTACTTACTTAAAAGGAACAGTGAACTGAGTGGCAGTTGCATTGAGTCGAAGACCACACATCTTTTCGGCGTTGTCTCTTTAGATGAATCTACATAAAAAGATTCTAACTTTACAGTGTGATGATGGCTGGTACAAAGAGGTCGAGGGTTTTATTGGACAAAACAAAATGATGGTACCAATATTTGTAGGATTTACGTTTGAGGACGATGGATTATTAAGGTTGAAAAATCGGATTTATGTACCACCTAACGACGAGTTGAGGAGCTTGATCCTAAGTGAGGCTCATAGAGAAGTATACATGGATCACCCGGGAGTCATGAAGATGAGGGCAGACCTTAAACCTTTATTCTTCTTGAAGGGAATGAAGGTAGACATAGTCAACTATGTGGCCAGATGTCTAGAATGTCAGCAGGTAAAGGCTGAACATAGACACCCGATAGGATTACTACAACCACATGCTATTCCGGAATCAAAATGGGAGTTTATTTCGATGGATTTTATTCTTGGATTGCCACTAACGACAAGGAGTCATGACTTGATTTTCATAGTAGTAGAATCTCTGATGAAGAGTGCTCACTGTATTCCTATGCGTACGACGTATCATGCACCTGACATAGCTAGAGTGTTCATCAATGATCTTTTGAGGTTGCATAGCGTGCCTAAGAGGATTATATCCGATCGAGGATCGATGCTTACTGGGTGATTTTGGATGAGTTTCAAAGAATCCTTGGGATCCCAACTTAACTTCAGTACTGCGTATCACCCAGAGACTGACGGGTAGACCGAACGAATGAACCATACCTTGGAGGACATGTTGCGCATGTATGTGATGGAACAACAATAGCATTGGGAAGAATTCTTGCCACTGGTGGAATTCGCTTATAACAACAATTACCAAAGCACCATTAAGATGGCGCCTTTCGATTTTCTTTACAGGCGACCCTGTCAGACGCCTTTGAGTTAGGATTGTCTTGAGGATAGGGTCCTGGTGGGACTAGAAGCGATCCAAGAAATGGAAGATAAAATGCAAACAATAAGAAAAAGGATTAAAGAAGCACAATATCGACATAAGAGTTATGTCGATGCACACTGTGTCGACCATAGTTACGATGCGGCGATCGAGTATTTTTGCGGTGGAAATTGCATAAGAGTCTGATCAAGTTCGGAAGAGGGGATAAACTATATCCTACGAGACTGTGGAAAAGTGAGGCTGTGGACCAATGACTAGCCTTGCTTGATTCTTGAGGTGTATGCACGATGTATTTCACGTCTCTGATTGACACATTATCATTAGTGATCCTACACATGTCTGGACTTGAGCACCTTGCGGGTGTCGGATGAGGGTGCGCTCATGGCTGAGCCGATCCACATACTGGATCATCGCATTCAAAAGATACGAAGTTGAAGAGTAGAGGAGGTCAAGGTACAGTGGGAAAACTATAGTCTGTACCCAGTGACGTCGGAGGATGCACGTGTTTTGCACCACCAGTTTCCATTTTTGTTGGATAGATAGACTTATGATTATGTGATACACATTATTTCGGCACTTATATACTATGAAACTTCGGGACGAAGTTTATACCAAGAGGGGGTGTATGTAACATCCCGCTCTTGCATGCACTGAGCGAACTTACTCCTTGAGGACACTTGCGTGCAAGTGATCCAGATTATTTTACCATTGACCATTGATTATTATTATGATTCACTATGGATGTGATTATATGTTATTTTGTTGTATTGACTTAGATAGGTGCTATTGACTCAGTTTTCCTGAGTGTATAGGATTTTGGACCTCGAGGATGCAGAGGCATCGATGGAACCCCTTGGACTCCAGATCGAGTCGGGGAGTGAACTATTGGGGTTTGATTGTTTTATATGTGATATTAGTGCATCTGATTAGATGATATGATTATGGATATATTTATGACATGATTCGTTGATGATCCAGGCTGTTAATAGCTTGTCAACCAAACTCACATGTGGAGTAGAGGGGTCACGTTTGACAACTAGAGATGTTGAGGGAGAGGTGTGGACAATAGACCTGCCACAACTTACTAGCACTCCCGCTGTGGCTCAAACTGTAGGTTAACGATTACCTAGTTCGAGAGGAACCATGATGGAGTGAGGGTAGACTGCGACAGTCACTCACGATGATTCTAAAGAGCATGCAATAAGGCAAGGGCCTTATTCCTTAGAGGCCCTTAGTCTCCCACAAGATCATCTAGTGGAGTATTGACTCCAGGTGTTTTTTTATGTCTACCAAGTCAGTCAAGAGGCGAGTGGCACCCTTGGAGCACGTGGTGCACCTTGAAGGGCACATCGTGCAAGAAACATGGAAAGAGGCGAGTGGCACCATTGGAGCACATAGTGCGTCCTGAAGGGCACGTAGCGCAAGAGAAACAGAAAGAGGCGAGTGACACCCTTGGAGCACCTAGTGCATCCTGAAGGGCACGTCACGTTGTTATTTAATAATTGGATAAACTTAGATGGATTTAGGAGGAATAACGTGTTAAGGAATATTTAAAACTTTTCCCCTAATAAAAATGTCTCTCAGTTTAGGAAAATAAAGTCTAGGTCTAAATTATACTTATGATAATTTTTTTTATCAATTTATTTAAAAAAAAAAGATAACATATATAAACATAAAAATAGAATAAATAATAATGATAATATTATTTAATCTTGTGATAAGAAGGGGGTAAGCAATTAAATTGATTTATAAAAACATTTGGGATAATTTTTTTTAAAAAAAAGGGAAAATAATTGTTTTACTATTTCATGCTAATTAAAATTTATTCATTAAAAAAAAGGGAACAAAGGGAAAAGGGGTAAGTTTCTGCACATGCCTTTTTGTGTTTAAATGAAAAGGGAAGAAGGGAAATCTAAAATAATTAGGAAACTAGGAAAAAGCGGAAAACATAAAAAGAAAGGGGGAAACACAAGGAAAAAACGGATAGTCTAACTTAGTAAGGTATCTAGCATTTAAGAACTTTCTAATTTAAACTCAACTAGTAAATTTAATAAGGGGGAAATTCATTAAAACTTGTAAGGGGATATGGGGACACCTAGGAGCGATTCTAGGAGTGCCTTTAGGTGAGTGAGGGAAATAAGGGTAATTATTTAATTAATGAAATTAATTTATGGAGGAATGAAGGCGATGGGTGAGGATTTTTATGAATTAATTTATTAAACATTAATTTAAATGGGATTTTGGGAAAGTAAAGGACTTCGAAACTCTATATAATGGAGGGAGGAGAAGGATGATGGATGTCTCTTTTGTTTGGTAACATTACGCTGCAGAAATTTAGACTTGACTGACTTAGCTTGTGGGAGTTGGGATACCTAGCTTGGTGAGGAGTGGTAGCTCAGCCTTGCGAGATGAGCTGGGAGCTAGCTAATTCTCTGGTTAGTGTGTGTGGCCCCTTTGCATCTCGAGGGGCTGAGGGGGAAGAAGAGTACCCCTGGCATTGGCTGGGAGGTACCGGTGAAGTATCATTGGTCAACAAGCAAAAGTTGCACGAGGCGTGTGGGACATCAATTTAGAGTGGGCGATTGGGCAATGGTACGCTTCCTTATTTCTTCATGGTAGATTGTTAGTATGAATTATGCTTTTAGTTCTGTATGTTTAATTGGATAAAGAAAATGTTTGTCTTAGAATTCTAGTTGATGATTGAATTTCCCCCATAGCCTTTAGCTCGATGTTGATCTCCCATGGCCTTCGATCCCTGCATGTCTTGACCGTCCTATGGTTGATTGATTGTGGTAATTGTGGTTTATTTTTTCGTTTGTCCCTAGATCATTAGTCCATGCCTGAGCAGTCGGCTAGGAGACTGATCTACGGTCATCTCTTCAACGTTAATAGACCTATGGATCTCATCACCCTGCTTTTCGGTGCATGGATGACGAGCGAAGAATGGTCCTTCTAGTCGTCTAGCCTTGTTGTTGTTCCAGGATTGAGTGGGTCTTTTGCTTTGCTGCGTTGATTACCTCTGAGGTGGTTTTTCTTCCCACAACGAACCGCTTTAATCCACTGCATTGATCCCTATGTTTAATACCCTTTCTAGCTTATTAGTTAAGGTTGAGTTTTTAATGTTTCTCCTGGCAGTTTTGTGTGATTTTCCTTACTTCTGGTTTGCCTTTACTCTACGATTTTACTCTGGGTTTCCTGTTTTCCATGGTTTTTAATCTCTGCATTCTTTTTTTCTAAACCTTAGTTATTGAAGACTATCTCAACCTGTGTGGTACACTTGATTGACAACCTTTTTTTACTGAGCCTTTCCTCGAATGACAACCAACGATTTTACATTGGCTGTCTGTATTCACAATTTATATTCAACAATTTTTTTTATTATTTACAGTTAAAGATGGGTCAACAAATTCTGGTGATATTTACCCACGATTTATATTACTTACCCAGAGATTTTCGTAATCCTTAGATTGTGTTTTTGCTGTTCGAATGACAGTGTTCTATATTGTAGTAGTGGTGTTTAATGGCAGTGAATTCCCCTTGATGATTAACAACGTTTTTTTTAGTTATTATGCCGATTTTGACAGTGAAATCGTGCCTTGGATGCAGAAAAATGTTTCACTGAATGTTGGTGATCTCATGTTGTTTTTGACAGTGAAATCGTGCCTTGGATGGCAGTGAAATTTCTCACTGAATGTTGATGATCTCATGTCGATTTTGACAGTGAAATCATGCCTTGGATGGAAACAAAATTTCTCACTCAATTATAGTGATCTCATGTCGATTTTGACAGTGAAATCATGCCTTGGATGGCAGCGAAATTTCTCACAGAATGCTGGTGATCTCATGCCGAAATTGACAGTGAATTCATGCCTTGGATGGTAGCGAAATTCCTCATTAAATGCTAGTGTTTTTATACCATTATTGAGAGCGAATTCGTGCCTTAAATGGTAGCATATTTCATCTTGTTGCTTATGTTTTTATACCATCTTTGATTGCGGTTTTTTTCTTACCGTAACTGATAGAATTGGTTGTTGTGTTGATTGAGTGTTTCCCATGAACGACTGCATTTTTCTCCCTGTGATTGACCATGTGCTTACCATGCATTGTCTATGTTTTATATTTACCTGACAACGATATCCTTCCTTATTTTGACAGCCAACTAATGGCTCTGTGATTGACCGCCAACGATTCAACATTTATTTTAGAAGCTATCTATTGCCTCTACGTTTTGTTTGATAGTACAATAGCATTTATTTAGACAGCTACCAGCTTGCTTCTGCATGGATTTCATTTGGAATGGCATGTGCTATGCACGACGAATCATTGGATAGTGTTTGAATTTTTGAAATAGTCACTAGTACATATTGTAAAAATTTCGACGTTCTATTTGCGGCGTTATGGACAAAATTGATCATACTGTCGAAAAATAGAGGAAATTTTAATTTTTTTTTTCCATATTGCCCGATAACGTCGCTATTTCCACATTGACGTCTCTCTTGCCACGTTATCGTCACTCTTGCCACGTTTTCCAAAAAGTAAATGCCAAAACAAAAACAAAAAGGGATTAGAATTGGATGGCAATTTCTCCTCCATCACCGTTTCCTTCTTTCTATTTTCCAAAGACAGGCGGAGGATAGATGGTTTGTAAGATCAATTTTCCCTTCAAAATACCTCGATCGCATGTTTAAATTCCATTTTTAGGATTCCGTTTGTATATATAGGGTTCGATTATTTAACAAGTTGAATGAAATGTGTGGCCAATTTTGGTGGGAGGGGACTGATTTAGGTGCAGGCAGTGCATATTTACGGAATTTCTCGTGGAGATGGGCGATGCAGGACCTGTGATGGACGACGACATGGACATCAATGAATTCTTTCAAATCCTAGAAGAGCCCCCAGCTTCACCTGTAAGCTCAAAGTTCATGTAATCCTTGACCCTTGAAAGCTAAAATTTCGTTATGTTATGTTTATGTCGTTCTTTGTTTTCTTTTCTGCAAAATAGGACATACTTAGGGTTTTATGTGATATATAGGAACATCGAATGGTATCGTAGACATCATATTTATCATCCGTGGATTTTGGTTTTGGCAGTGGGTTTTAAAATGCCCTTACACGGCCAAGAACCCTGAATTTAAAATGGCAGGGCCTCACTGATGCAAGGATGGCATTAAATTTTGTTTCAAACAACCATTATTGCAGATTTTCTTTTGGAACTTGGTTGCAAAAAATTATTCTTTCATTGACCATTATTTTACCCTAGTGTTGCAATTGCAAAAGTAGGTTCATGGTCTTGTAATCCTCTCAAATTTTATGTGGGTCGCTATTTTGAGTATGTAGTGTACAAACCCATATTAACTGTTATGGGGGGAAGAATTGCCCTAGTTATCATGATTGGTTTTATATGCATATAAAACAGCTGGTTAGATGCCCAATCATAACAAACGCATGCATTTTTTTTCTCCCCCTTTTCGAACAACTGGGTGGATACGCCCCGTAACTGTTGTCATGGATTTGTACACTACATATTAACTCCCGGTGAAGAGAGGGAAAAAATATTAAAAATTTGTCTAGGATAGGGGATAAAACATTGTTGGGTTGATGCCCCCCTCAACATCTGGGTTGTTGCCCCACTTAGGAGTTTTGATGGGATTGACACCCTTTTAACAAAACTGGTGACGGTCCTGTAACAAGGGCTGCATCCAAAGTCCCCTCAGGGGATGCAGGTTGAGTCAGCTCACACCCGGGTGTGGAATAGGTGCACCCATGTGTGCATGCATCTTGGCTACTTGTTTTCAAGCTGTAGTTTAAGTCAAGAGAACTACAAGCTCAATCAACCCTAGTGCCACGTGGGAGGAAAAGGACAGGATGAATACGACTCAGCTCTAGACATGTTTAAACATTGATTGAACTTTAATTTGAATCCATTTCATTTTGGAGTTTGTGGCCAAA
>ML802889.1:72693-83867 GCA_009831015.1 Picea engelmannii
TTTGTTGTAGGTTGTATCCCTTCATTTGCTGGATAATAACAAAGGAAGGACCTGGCAATTTCTCTGGTGGATGTAGCCCACACTGGGTGAACCACGTAAATCTGTGTCTCTCTTGTATTGTGTGTCTTCTGTGTTTTGTTTCTTCATTTGTTTTATTTTATTTCTCTGTGGTCCTATTTTTCTAACATTCTTGAGGGCACCATCATCTTTTGCTCGTCAAGAGATTTCCAATGATTGTCGTAATGCTCAAAACCAAGCTCTGGATCAAACGTTATGGACCCTTAAATTTTCGTGGTCCTCATTCACCATATCCTCCTCATTGCCACATGGAATCCATGTGACTCTCTATCATTGGTGCCATCTGACATGGCATTGACGTGGCGCCTGCCATGTGGTTTATCGAGCCCTTGCTCTATCAGACCTTCCAAGTAGATGACTGTCGTTTGATCACGTACCGTCTCTGATCAATCACTTAGATGATTTCTCAGATTCATTCCATCGAAGTGCATCTCCTTTGGAATCGCAACCCACTCTGACCAACCCATTTCAGTGGACAATGAAGATCTGGTCCTTATTCCTTCGATTGACGGATGAGATAGAAGGAAACACCTTAAATGTCTTTCCACTCAAATGGGCATGCTCTTGTCTTGTCAACTAATCGACTGTTGACACACATCATCCCATAGGAGGAATCGACTGCCACCTGACATTACACATGGCCCTAACACTTCCTGCCACCTAGCGTGACACATGGCACACATAACCTAACATGGAGTTATGCCTCAAAATATTGATTCACCTTGACACATGGCACAACACCTACCTAAAATGTGGACACATCATCATAGGGCATATAGTTCTCCACTCAGACGTTGACACAAGTTTATTTCTCATTGGCTCGTGTCACATCATTGGCATGTCCTCTTCTACTCGCAGGCTTATAACCAAAATTAATGACTAGGATTTGATATTTCCTTCCCATCGATCTATGGTCAAGATCATCCCTCAAAGTACCTCCCATCAAAGCCCAACTTCTATGGATCCAATGACTATCATCGACTGAGGATACTCTCTCATTGATCGATGGCTCTTGCTCTCTCTCTGTCCAAGGTCTCTCATCAGAGTGCCTCTTTGCAACTCACTCTGACCAGTGCCCCTCTGAAGAATGGTCCAGATCTTTCCAACCTATAGATCTAATGATTAATATTAAGGCACCTATCCCCGGACTTAAAAGGGACAGGGGCTCACATCCAATCTTCTCTACAAATTATAGGATGACACATGTCAACCTATGGGACACGCTGGTACCATCGTCAACATGACGTCACTGTGACGTTACTCACCCTTTTTCTCTGCTCAAACAAGTTGCAGGACCCACTCCTTCGATCTATGACTGAGGTTCGATCTTTCCCCAGTTCTGATCAACGATCCAAATCATTTCTCAGAGTCCCTCACATCGGAGTGCACTCATTCTGGTGACTAGAACCACTTCGATAGACCACTTTGATGGACGTTGAAGATCTAATCATCGCACCACAATCAACAACTGAGATTTAGGGAAACGACTTAGAGGCTTTCTCACTTAATGGTCTCACTTTCGTTTCGTCGACCAATAAGATATCAATGCACGTCTCATCTCGAGACATGTTAGCTGCCACACTAGTATCCTTGTGAGAAGGATGTCATTGTCCCTTTCTTTAGACCTCTAACAACCCTCCTTCGATGGGCGACTGAGATTTATTCTCATCTTTTCTATGATATACGGTCCAGATCTCCTCTCTGAATCTCCTCCATCAGAGTCTCGTATTGACCCCACACTTGGCCACTCTGATTAACGGTATTGATCTATCCACCTGCAAATCCAACGATCGATGATTCAGGTGACCTTCCAAAGGCCCGAGTCCAACAGGGGCCCATCCTCTACCCTTTGACAAATTAGGTACCGACACATAGTATCCTTAAAGATGTGCTTGCCGCCACACCAACTGTTAGAAACCAGAGTTGCAGGCTTAAAATGTTAAATTTTGTACCAAGTTCTCGCAATGCATGTGACAAAAACCAGCACGCTGCCAAAAGTCGAGTATTTTTGTAGCGCACATTTTTGTTGCACAGGTCAAGACTAGTTCCGCAACATGTGACAAAAGTTGCTAAAATCCTAGTGTTAGTGCCTACAAATACCTTGTCAAAACTTTTCAGCGCCTCACAATATTCTTGCAAGCTTCACTAGCCTTAAATCCTTGTGTAAGACTCCCATTACCAAAAACCTCCTTTGTGCAAATATATCTAGCCTTTGATTTGTTATCCATTGTGAAATCTTTTCCTTTGCCATTTTCCTTTCAAAACCGAAACATTTTAAAATTAAACACCCTCATTGCCAAAAACCTCCTTTGTGCTTATTATCCATTGTGAAATCTTCCTTTGCCATTTTCCTTTCAAAACCGAAACATTTTAAAATTAAAGACTCCCATTGCCGAAAACCTCCTTTGTGCAAATATATCTAGCCTTTGATTTGTTATCCATTGTGAAATTTTTGCCTTTGCCATTTTCCTTTCAAAACCGAAACATTTTAAAATTAAAGAGATATTATTTTAAAACTATTTAATATAATTTTTAAATAATATTTTATGTAATTTGTTTTTAATGAAAAGTGGCTTTGATTGAAATATTGAGTTTCTAGCCCATTTTCCAAAATTGAGCCAAGAAGGCACCAAAATCTATCTAGAACAGAGCAAAATCCGTTAACGAGTTAGACCACGCATCAACTGCCAATATTTTTGGCTAGTAAAACGTAATATAAAGTCTTGTATGTTATTATTCCTCGTGTATGTGGGATAATTTTCATTACACAAAGAATACAAGTTTAGAGTCCGCCACACGGGATGCAACAAAATTTATACAACACCCATCTATCAAATGCATTTATGTTAAAGCACTGAGTAGCTGTTTCTGGGATCTTCTCAGAGTTTGATAAAGAAAATTCAAATAGAGTTACAATAGATGCGTTGTTGTCCAGTTGCCAGGGTTGCATGAGCATTGTGGGTAATCACTCCATCGCAACCTTTAAGCGTCCAGGTGTCAAGGAGCATTTGTCTATCATCGTAGAATTCCACCCAAATGCCAGGCACGCTCAACCAAGTCTCAAAGGATGAGAGCATTGAATGTCACGAAAGTGCCATGTGTCAAAGGAATCGCAGGGTCTCATGCAAAGGGGAAATCTCACCAGAGTGTGATCAGCGTGTTAAGCATGGAGGAAGGCCGGTTTTCGAACCTGGTGTGTTTTATTCCAAGGGAGCTGGTCCTTAAATTTAAAGATCCTGCAGAAGGAAAATCCGTCTTAGTACAAAAGTTCAGTAAACTATTTGAAGACCTGAGGCTATTCTGCAAAGACTTAATATGGAGGTTTCTTAGGCTTGATTCTTTTTGGTGCCAGTGAAATAAGTAGGAATGTTGATTTTTGTTCAGGCTAAATTTACAGGGCACAAGGTTTCTCAACTGAAATTTTCAATACTATATTTTCCATTTCACTTGTGGCAAGTGATCAAGTGGTCTCCAAAGCTTCTCCAGGGCATGATTATTATTTTCAACACGTTTTAGCATCACTCACTTGATGGGGATCGAAGGAAAGAGTCAGCTAAGGCTTGGTCAAAGTAGTTTCCACGAAACAGGGATCTATAACAACTCTCCTCATTTTTGGTTACACATCAACTTTAGTTATGCATGTTTTGAGAAAATACGATCTTCGATCCTGTTCTTATGTAACTAATTGATATGATTGTAATTAAAACTCCATATTTTATATATATGAGAAAGGAACATTAGTAAGAGGGGGATCTTCCTCACAGAGGAAGCCATGATCGAGTGATAGGAGAAGGAGGTAGACCTGAAAATAGCGATTGTAAAGAATTTCATGATTGTAAAGAATTTCATGCCCTGCAGCTTTCATACTCAGGGATCAAACATTTGATAATGGTTAGACTTTGTATCTATTGTAAATATATTTTTTCTACTTACGTGAAATACAAAGATGATTTCTGCAAATCATTAATTGTCATGTCAGTTCAGATCTAATTGCAATAGAGATTTTGTTGTTAATTACCTATAATTAGTAGATTTTGTTGTTAATTACCTGTAATTAGTAGTTTGTATTCAAGTATTTCATTGTGATCCAAAATATGATTTTGAGAATGTCTTTCTCCTGAATATACGAATTTAGGAGATTGTTGGTTTATGTATTCATGTCTTTTCTCTATTCCTCTTTATCACATTGTCCATTAAATGTCTAGGTTTCAAAGTGACATTGTCCATTAAATGTCTAGGTTTCAAAGTGAATTCCCTTGACTAAGTGAAATGTTGCTGAAGTGAATTCCCTTGACTAAGTGAAATGTTGTTGAAGTGAATTCCCTTGACTAAGTGAAATGTTGCCGATTATTTGAATTAAAAGAGTTTTACCAGATCTTTATCCTTTCAACTTGCTTGATCTACCTACCAACCAAATCAAAACCATTTCAATAACTAACATGTGCTAGGCATTCCCTCCCAAAAGTAAGAGAGCATCTTCTAGCGCTAACACCAACATCTTCATCACTACCAAGTCTAACTAATGGTCGAGATCATCTTACCACTCAATCCTCCAATAAATAAATGACTATCATTGACTCATAGTACAACCTCTCTAGGCATCATAGCCTACTCCGACGAAGGGTTAGGATGAACCAAATACAAGAGAATGCTCAAGAAACTATGAAGGTAACAACAATACAACCTCTCTAGGCATCATAGCCTACTCCGACGAAGGGTTAGGATGAACCAAATACAAGAGAATGCTTAGGAAATTATGAAGGTAACAAAAGACTTAATGGAGGAGCATCTCGTCTGACCAGCCAAGACTAAAACTATGATCCATGTTTTCATGCCTAATATAACAAGGGACATGAAGAATATTTCCAACAATGCAGCCTCCCATGTAGTTTCCTCAGAAGAACTCTTATACTACAGTGTTATATCAATCAAAAGACAACATGAAGTATTGGAAACTTATGTGAGGGACAAGGAAAAGTAAATGAGAAAAAATAGTAAATTCGAATTTGTCCACAACCACCTTATATTTTGTCTTTTTTCCAACCATCATCAGCTTCATTATATTCTAACACTTGTCAACAACATTCGAGAAGGGGAAGCTGAAAATATTTGTAACTGCTTCTTGCGAAATCCAAGAAGACACTATTAATAATTACTCAAATTACTATAAGTAGAGGAAGAGACCCATTTTGTAGGGGCTCTTCAAGCATTGTATATTCAAAAACTACTTTCAAAATTAATATTGAGAATCCCTCAGGGACATTTTGTTAGAGAGAATAACTCTCGTGGATGGTATCTTGCTATAAACTATTTTCAACAAATTGTATATTGTTTACATTTGATGTAAGAATGTCCTTTTGCTTATAGGCTGCTCTTATGCAAATAGAAATCCTTATTACATATTTGTTTACTCTTTCTTGTCTTTTTGTCCTGAGACGATGAGTTGTTTATGTATCCAATTTCATGATCTAGACTAATCTAGTTACATTATCTATATGCATGTGTTGTCTAACCTTGTTGCTTCTTAAAAACTACCTGGAAGAAGTCATTTGCAAGGATTAATTGCATTTAGTTTCTCATTGGTTACTATAATCACTCCTAGCTAGGATAGGATAGGTTAGATTTTATTTCTACACTTAGTTAGTTTTCATTTGCATTCCCCATTTCATTCACATCACCCCTCAAACCCAGTAATGGCAGTCGGGCAAGAAATCAGATGAGTCTCCTAAACCAAATGCTGCATAGTCTAATTGGGACTGTGCATCGGGGAGTAGCCCTCACTTTTGAAGGGAAATTATGCCACCTCAACAAACAATTAGTAGGATCAAAGCATGAAATTTAAACAAAAATGCATAAGATAAATTCCATTCATGATACAAAAAAGTTCATCAATAAATTATATCATTGTGAATAACTTGGGAAACGATGGAGATTCGCTAGTAGGCATAGCACTTGACTGTACAAGTTTCTTTGAAATAAGATATGTTGTGGCATGGACTATGTTATGTACATCAAATTATAAATGAGGGGATGTGTGAGAGTGTAGTGGTGAAACATCAGTGGGTGAAACAATCTGGTCTGCAATAGAGACAACTAGTGGGTGGTGTATAGGTGTAACCACCATGGATGGATGGTGTTGGCACAGGGGCAGACCCGGGGTTCAACGCTACAACAACACACCAAAAAAACCCTAACTATTGGCCCTTTCAGCAACACTTTCGAAGCAGATGAAGTCTCACCCGAGGTAGAGGCAGGGGTGGTTGCAGGACTCCAGTGTTTGCAACCTTAGCTGGGACACATATATGTGATTATAACACCTTAACAGAGCACTTAGCAGTTATAGTTCATCAATATCCAGTCTTAGTTTACAACGCAATTAACCCTAAGAATAAATCAATGCAACATTCCCATAGATTCAATAGATTCAAGCACTAAGCATACTAACATAGATCAGATCTAGCATTCATTCACATTATTCAGCACTAAGCTACCATATTAGATTCATTCATCATCTAACAACACACTAAGAATTTAATCATATAAACAAGTGAGCAACAATAAATCATAAAGAATTCACAACACAGAATGTACATGGTTCACCCCCACCCTAGGGCTACATCCACCAACTCTTTGTCTCTTTATTATCTTCGGTCAATCAACTACATGCACAGAGCCTTGAGATCTTACTCCGCAGAGGACAGGAGATCTACGCACCTTGCTAGATCCTCCTTCCTCGAGTTAAAACACAAAGCCTTCCACAGTCTCTTACAATCACTTGCACTTAGTTCTGCAAGCCTCACACGATATGCACAAAGAAATGACAATTACCACTTGCACTTAGCAATTAACACTTAGCACTTAGCACACCGGCCCCTTCTTACATCGCCTAGCTACTTATTTATACATTACAAAATAGGCCTAAGCATAGGTAAACCCATGGGCCAACATTCCCATATCCGTTACATAAGCCCAAAAACCCAAAAAGCCCTAAAAAGGGGTCGAGATCCCGTGATCTCTGCTTCGTCTTGTGCTCCACCTTTGGAATCCTGTCGAAGTCCCAAAAATAGGTCAATCCTCAAAAATTGGTCAAGGGACAAAAATCCCCCAACACTCACCTGTGACTCGTCCCGAGTCACTCTGATTTGGGTAATTCTGCCTCAAAAGCCTTGAGCTTGGATCAAGCTGCTTCGACTTATTGTTGTGCCATGGCCTCCTGCTTAGCGAACTCTTGGATAAAAACTTCGTTAATAGGTCCCTCTAAGCGTTGTTCAGCTGCAGTGACGACTTGCTCCAGTTCTTCTTCTCGACCTTCGATCTCTGTGAATAGTTGGCAAGCCTCGTCCTGTATTGGTTGAAGTCTCTGAGTCACTTCCATGACTTTTCTCTGAATGGTGTGGTCCTGCTGTTGGGTAGTGCGCTACTCTTGGGATCACTTCATCCTTTCAACAATTGATAGGGGCTTCAACTGTGACTGTAATGTTTCTGCTTGCTTCTTCGCCTTTTGGAGTTGTGACTCCAGTGCCTTCAGTTCTGGATTCTCATCGATTCACTCATAAGTCTACGCACTGCGATCACTTAATTGTTTACATTCCATGGCAAGGGCCTTTATTCTCTCAACTATGCTTCTAGCAACTGCTTCTCTTTGATCCCTCACATCTTGCGGAGTGCCAGGCACTATGCAGAGCTCTAAGTCTTTTATTATTTGTTGTAGCTATTGGATAGCTTCTGCGAGCTTCTTTACTTGATGCTCGAATCGATCTTCTGCCTTTGTCTCTAAGCCTATCACAAAGCAAAGTACTATGTTGACTGCTTCTTTCACTTCCAGTTGCTCTGCGAGCAACTGTTCTTTTTCTTGTTGAATCTGTGCTTTTTCATCTTCAAACTTTGTCTGGAGATCAACCTTCTCCTACTCTGCAACTCGACGTTGTTCTACAACTACTTCTTGCACTTGCTTCAAGGCCTAGGTGGCTTGTTTTGTTTCTTCCTGTGTGCGACGAAGGTGAGCTTCGATCACATCAGCTAGTCTGTGGAGTTGGGCTGGATCATCTCCCAACTCTAGTTCTTCTGACGGCAGGGGCACAGTGGACAATGCACGAATGGAAAGAAGGGCCTGTTGTACCCCTTAGAGTTCAACCTCAATTCTGTCGTACATCTCCTCCTTCTTGGCTTCTTGTTTCTGCAAGCTTTCCTGCGAGGCGTCATTTACAACTGCGATGATGAAGTCAAAGTCATCGACAGTGAGAACAATCTGCATCTTAGTCAAGGTGGCTCTGGATTTCTTCCGGGAAGAGGGTTTTGGGGGAGAAACCTTCCTCTTCTTCAAGGGATCAACCTCATCTCTAGGCGGTGTTACTTCACCTTGATTCTGCTGATCTTATTTTCCATTTATCTCTTCTACTTCATCATCACCCCCTCGGCCAGGTGATACTGAAGCAGTCTTTTCTAATGCGTTGCTTAAGTCTTGGATTTCTCCGGTCTTCTTCCTTTTGCTGGTTCTGGGTGTGTCATGTTCTTTGTGAGTGGCCTCTGAGCTGTCAAGTTCGGGTTCAGACATCTCTGTAGGATTAGCGGGGATAAGGAGGTTTGTTGACTAGTCCTTAGTTATCTCCTCGAGGTCCTCTTCCGTGAGCTTGTAGTACGACTGAAGCTCCTCCTTATGCTCGTCTGCTCGTGCAGTGATATAGATGAAGTGTTGATCTGCACAGAACTTCATGAGGGGCCGAAACCGCTGTATGGTGTTTGGCGTCATGTGAGGTTCAACTTCGATAGCCCTTTTCAGTTGGATATAATATGAGTGAAAGACTGCATTCGACTACCACTATTTTCCCATATTTCTCGAGTACCAGAGCGTGGTGAACTTCGCAGAAAGCACCTCGAATGACTCAATGTCCGGGAAGGTCACACCTTCCGACATCTTCCAAGCAATAAACACGATGAGGATAAGGAGCCAGGTAAAGTGGAACTTGTAGCCCTGATCCCGTGCTTCACGACAGTCTAATTCCACATGATTAACTAGGTACTTCACCCAGTTCACCTGTAGGCCTTCCACGCATTTCCCTGCGAGGTCAACGAGAAACCCTGTGACCTGCGTGGGTTTGTTCTTCCTTACTAGATTTCCTGCAATTAATTGGCATTCTAGGCGCAATAAGCCATTATGGATGGAAGCTACCTTGTAGCCTCGTGTCCCCTTCTCAACATCATCGTAAGTATCCTTGATATTCTGTGCTAATGCACGATCTGTAGCTTTCCCTGGATAGAAGTCCCGTGGGTCGATTCCTTGCATACTTAATCTGGTGATCCTATGAATCAACGTTGGATCGACTGTGATACGTCGGTTTAGCCATAAGTAGCCGCCATGGTAACATGCGAGCAGGATCTTAACACATGAGTTAACCTCATGGTGCCTTCCAAAGTGTGGGATTTTCATTACATTCAATAGGGTGGACTGCGCGAGGTTCATATTACACAACTGGGGGATTATTTTTGATTTCTTCCCCTTCGTCCTGGTCAAGTATTTATATGGGGCAAGCATACTATGGTTCTTGTGGTCTCCTAGGTTGAAGTCGCTGAACTTCAACGTTGCGATCTTGTTGTGTTGTGCTCTAACCGTGTGTATCCCCTTCAGTACGTAAGAATTAACTATGGTGTAATCAAAATCTCTCGGCACACTATCATGACTCACCGCGCCGGCCAGAGGCGGGATGTAGTCGAGTAAGATGGTTGGGATTAGATTCGCATTTGCTAGGTCATCTCTGTGCTTGGTTCTCTTTTTTGTGATGACTTGGAATGGACCGGATCCGCGAGCAGTCGATGGAGAGGATTGCACTTCTCTTGTCGATGACACTTGTACACCCACATACATTACCCTTTCATACAATACTCTTTCAGTCATAAGGTCGATGAGTATCTCCTTCAAAGACTCTTCGACTGTGCTAAGTTCTTCAAACATACACGCTCGTGGTTGAATATCTCGGGTTTGAAAAATAACTACTCAATGCAACGGGATGGATGGTGATAGCTCGATGATCATTGTGCGATATAAACTAATCTGTGGGCTCAAATAATCACGGTTGGAAAAAGTGTTCTTGGTGCAAGGCTTGGCGGAATAAGTAGATAACTAGGCAACATATCTCTCCAATGGGCGAGAAGCCTTCATTAATTCAAGTCTGTTCGTTATGGTGCGGTCCCAACGGTTTGAAGGTGAGCTTTCTAACCATGAATGTCGTTCTAACCGTTCAGGGTGTTAGTCTAGTGGTTATACTGTTTCCAACGGCTATATTGCTTCACCATGGCAAAGTGCCATGCTGTGCTGTACTGATATCCTAATGAAGTTCAAATTCTGGAATCCTTCTTTCTGCGCAATTCCTTCTAGAACTTTTTGTAACTTCTCTATATTTGCTTTATTCTTATTAATATTTCTAGCCTTCTTCCCAATGATCTTCGTCTCGATATTCCTCTTTCTATTCTGATTCTGATCTTTTCTAGATATAGTAACTTTGTACTGTTGATGGATTTTACTAGGGTTCAAGGGAAATACTTCTTCTCTGTCTGGTGTGGGTGCTCTACTCTCTTGTACTGATAGGTGTCTTAAGTCCTTGTCTATCTTTTCAACTTCGACATCCAAGTTTCTGGTTCTAAATAGCTTCGATCTATTCTGTTGTTCTTCAATCAAGTGTGCGATCCTCCTAGTCATGAAATCTTTCAACTCTTACTTCTTCTGCTCTAAGACTTTGATCTGTAAACGGGTCGAGTACTACTCTCCCAAATGTTTACAATGTGAGGATCTTTAAATTGACTATGGCTTATACAGTTTTTATTGAGCATATTAGTTCATAATGCATTAAAACACATAAACATAATACAAATGAACATTAAGGAGTATAAAACACATGAAGGCAAAAAGAGAGAGACAAACAATGTGGATAACGGAGTTCACCCCTCCACCTCTGGGGCTACGTCTCCGGACCTGCTCCAACTGGAATGCAGATCTTCTATATTCCTTCTTCAAAGTGAGCTCTCAAAGCTTTCTTACATTCAAGGACTATGGCTCTTCATTAGCTTAGCACTATGGCTTTCAATAGCTAAGCACTCTCTCC
>ML802890.1:2330-15447 GCA_009831015.1 Picea engelmannii
TGTATGCATTTAAGGTTGAAATATCACCATACAATCTGTATAAGAGAGTTTTAACTTTCAAGAAAGTTTGACATTGTATCTTGGGCATTCAAATTGTCCCATTTCCAGCAAGGGCGGTTTTTTCGGTGAGTTAAAGTTCTACTTTTTTCTATTTGTTTTTTTTGTATATCTAACGATCCGCATCGTCTTAAAATCATCCAAAACCCCTAGAGACAAATTTCCAAACATAGATGTGAAACTCTAATTTCTGGCATAGTTCCTACAGATTTTAGAGACAATTTTTACCAAATAAGGGAGGCGGTATAAGTGCCCCTTATCCCAAGCAAAAAAGATTTATTTGAATTATATATATTAAATGAAAATTATGATATTTTTAATTCAAATATAAACATGATTTTTAAATTCAATACACCATGAGATATTATGTTAGTTTTAAAGAAGGGAGAAGTGTTTTTGGAGTGAACATATAGAGAGTCATAAAATTACCCATCATGTGAGTTATTTTTTTATAAATCACAGTGACAACAATAAAATCATTTGTGACCTATAAAACCAATTATCATGTGAGTTGTTTTTGCATTAAAAGGCCTTTTTACAAATTTAGTATGGAAGAGATGTTGTTATATGGGTAACATTGATATTACTATATATATATATATGGTACATAAATCAAGATACCAAGAAATGGAGAATAATAAATAGCATAGAGTAATTAGTGGATAATAATAGTAGTAGAATATAATTATATAAAGGAATAAGACATAATTAAGTAAATTGTTACCTCGTTTTGAATCCAACTAGCTTATAAAAAGTAGGCTACTCTATGTACAACATAAATATTCTTGAATATTAGAGTACAAGTTATATTATATTAATTTTCTATCTCATTATGTATCACTATATGATCTAGGTGGATATCAGTGCCCGCCTACCTCTTTCACTGACTCAACACAGTTCTACATCTTGGCACTTTGGTTATGTTTTTTTGGGTCCTAAACTTCCAAGGTTATTTTGAGGCCCTGATCTATGTTTTTTTGGGAGATTTAGAGGCTTAAGTTACACTTTAATACACCCAATCCATGACCTGAAATTGTTCTTCTTGGTTAGAGCTTTCTAATGAGCTACTATGCACCCCAAACAGAGATTGTATGCAAAAGTTGTTCCCCAAAGAAGTTGGTGTATCAACTAACCACAAGTTGTGCCTCCAGGAAGTTGATGTATCAACTAACCACCTCAGGGCCTAAAACATTTTTGGCGCTTTGCCTCCTATGGTTAGGGTTTTGGGCCTTTAAGTTCTTTATTTATGTTAAACGATCATTCTTTCAGCCTCGTGTGATAGATTTTGTGAATAAGCGTAACCACCATCTCTCTCTCTCTCTTCAAAGATAAGCTACCACAATTCTAGCAAGATTGTGTACTACAATTTTCTACTATTTTAATATTCATTAATAGAAGTTGATTTTTCACTATATTACTATGCTCTCTTCTATATTTCTATATGTGTGTGCTCCATTTATTTTCCTACCTTTCATTTCATTCCCTATACAATCTAAATTAGTGGTATCAGAGCAATATACTTCCTATTGTTTCTCGGTTCATTTCCCTAATGAGGTTAAGGTATAGAAATTTGGATCTCAAGCTAGTTTCACTAGGGGATGACCACTCTCACTGGCCCAAGTAGCCTCCCATGGTGGGGGAAGAGAGAGATGGTGGATTTGGATATCCTTTCAGGATGTTGCTCGAGGAATCCCTTGCGTGACAGAGGAACAAGATGATGGAAAACTTTGTCTAGATCCTTCAATGACTAATGGCAGCAACCGAGGCACCTTCAACAAGCAGTTATTTCAGAGGAGCGACTTCCTTCAAGGTACAAATTAACTTTTATATCATTTTATTTGAAGGTCAGATAGATGCATATGCTTTTGAGAAATGGTCAAATCTATTAGAGGGTTACTACTCTGTCCAAAAAATTTATGACATCAAAAATATCACCATCATGCTCCTTAAAGACCTTCCTCGTGTCAAATATTGGTGGGAAGGTTATTGGGAGAGACATAATATAGATGAGTCTACAACATTTGAGATAGAACCCACTTGGGAAGCCTTTGTTGACGCCCTCAAGGAGGAATTCTACCATGTTGGGAACTATGATGACCAATACACAAGATGTACAACTCTGCAATAGGAGAGAGACCAAATAGTCTTGGAGTACACCAATATATTCCATACCTTGCACTCAAAGTTGGGTATCAGAGATTCCAAGTGACACCTAGTTCTGAAGTACCATAGTGGCCTACACAAGTACATCCAAATGTAGATGGATTTCTTGGACATCTCCTCACTGGGAATCACTTATCAGTATGCTATCAAAATTGAGAAAAAAATTCAAGCAAAGGAATCAACGAGACTTAGGGTTTGCAAATATGTCATAACATAAGCATGCTAAAAATGGTCCTAAATCAAAGACAACCATTCCAAGCCATAGGAAAAGAAGGGTAATGGGAAGTAAAATAAGGACACTATAAATTGGTATGAATTCCACAAAATCCCCTGGCACAACACTGATGAATGTCACTCAAAATAGTCATTGTTCATCGAGATTAAAGAAAAAGAGTTGGATCCTAACTCAGACTCCGATTCAAAATAGGATAAAGGAAATAGGATCATCAATACATAACCCAATGCTACCATCATAACCACAAATATCCAACTAGAATATTCTTAGGATCTTGAGGAGGGGGAGTGACTCTTCCATTAATAAATGTGGGTGAAGGGGACCCCACTACGTTTCATTGTTGACACCAGGAACCGGAAGAACTTGATCTCAACTGAGGTCATCAAGATATTGAAGCATCCAACAATGCCACACCCCCAACCATACACCATCGGTTGGTTGAGCCAAGGACAAGACCTTCGCTTTAGCCAATAGTATCACATATCCTATGGCATCAATCCCTTCAAAGATGAGGTATTGTGTGATGTTTCCCCACTTGAAATGTGTGATGTTCTTTTAGGACAACCCTAGAAGTGGAAACATTGTGTTTGTTTTTAGTCCCAGCCTCGTAGTGTCATTGTTACTTTGAGAGGTTAGCCCTACAGGGTATCAAAAGTAGTTTTGACTACTACAATTTTGTTGATCTAAAAAAATTGTCGAAAGGTAATATATCAGACTACAAAGTTTTTCCTCTTCATGGTTCGGTCAAAAGGTGAAAAAAAGGTCACTACAACCACCACATATTCAACACAGGGTCTCTCTACATAGTAGAAGTAGGTGGACAAGGTCGTAGAGGAATATATAGACATCTTCGCTTCACCTATAAGGGTACCTATGCATTGTTAGGTCAAACATCCCATTGAATTGATACTTGGGGTTCCCTCACCCAATGATCCAATATACAAATGCTCCCTTCTGGAAAATGAGGAAATAAAGTTTCAAATTCATCAGCTCATCCAAAAGGGCCACATTCAATCGAGCTCCTCACCTTGTGGGAGCTCAATTGTGTAGGTGTAGAATAAGGATGACACATGGATAATCTGTATTGATTATAGATCCATAAATAATTGTCAAGAACCAATACACAATCCCTCGGATTGATGATCTTCTTTATCAACTTAAGGGTGCAAAGTTTTTTAGTGAGATTGATATGAAATCGGGCTACCACCATGTTCTGATATAACAAACTGATTTATGAAAAAAATCAATCAAATATAAAGAAGGCCTTTCTAAGTGGTTGGTCAAGCCTTTTGGCTTGACTAATTCTCCAAATACATTCATGAGGATGATGGATGATATCTTATGGATGTTAACAAACTCGTTTGTGGTCATATATTTGGATGACATCCTCATATTTAGTCAGACTTGGGAAGAACTATTTACAACTTATTTAGCAGGTCATGAGCACTTTAATGAAACACAAGCTATACTCCAATATAGAGGAATTATCATTCGACATGTAGATAATTCAATACTTACAATACATCATGGATGAAAATGGGGTGCATGTGAACCCAGTCAAGAACCAAGTCATTCACAATTTTCTATCCCCAATGACTCTGATACAGCTCCACATCTTCTTGGGCCTCACTAACTTATACCATAGGTTTGTGTTGGGGTTCTCTCATATCGCTTGGACCTTAAGTCAAGTGACCAAGGGTGGAGCTAAAGCCAAGTTTTCCTGGTTTGAATCAAAACAGAAAGCATTCCAGGATCTAAAACACCACCTTTGCTCCACAACAATCCTCATGTTGTTAGACTTGCAATAGCCATTTGAGATTAATATAGATGCCTCCAACTATGTTATCGGTGCAATACTCACTCAATAGGGACATACAATGGCCTATCACAATGAAATGCTATCTGATGTTGTTCCTATATATCCCACCTATGAGAAGAATGTGTACTCCATTGTTCAGGAATTTCAATAGTGGAAGAACTATATTTTGGGAAAGGAAATGATAATCCACACTAATCAAAATCCTTTGAAATTCATGCAGACACAAGGAAATTTGTAGATTGACCACCATCAGAAGTGGTCCACATACATGCAAAAATTCCACTAGAACATTAAGTATAATAAGGTCAAAACCAACCATTTTGTAGATAACCTTAGTCAACCTCCGGTTTTGGCACTAACCACAGTTCTTAACTCCTATGGGCACAAGACCTCTAGGTGGCCACAATTATACAACAATGACCCCAACTTTGTTGCTACTTATCAGACACTAAGTGTAGGAAAACAAGTTCTAGACTTCTAACTCCAGTATGTTCTCTTGTGTTATCTGGGACATATTTGTGTTCCTTCAAGTGAGTGTGCAAAGATAATTTGGGAGGCACATTACAATTGAGTGGCAAGGAACTTCAGTGTGGAGAATAAAATAGTAGTACTTCAGAAGTATTTATACTTGCCAAAGCTTCGACAAGATGTTAGCCAGTATATCAAGTTCTGCACTACCTATTCCATCGCTAAAACTTCCTTCAAGAAGTGTTGTACACCCCTCTCCCTACCCCAAACAAGCCCTAAGAGTTCATATACATGGATTACATGTCAATTTTTCCCTCCACAAAACATGGTCATGCTTGTGTCTTTGTGGTTGTCAATTGGTTCTCTAAGATGGTTATTTTGGCACCATGTAAAAAGAGTATCACAACTAAGGCCATTTCTAGGCTCTTGTTTGAGAATGTTTGGGTTTGTTTCGAGCTACCACATACCATTATTTTAGATAGGGACAACAAGTTTCTTAGTACCTTATGGTCCAACCTATAGTCTATAATGGACACAAGGCTGGCCAAATTGACTTCCTTTCACCCCCAAACACATGGAAAAATAGAAGTGGTCAATAGGATGATTGTGCATATCTTACGCATGTATAACTCCAAGAATCCACGTACATGGGATGGGAGCCTTCCTTATGTGCAACATAGCTATAATAGAGCCCTCCATATCTCTTTTGGCCACAACTCTTTTCAGGTGTGCTTTGGGTTCTAGCCATTAGCCCCCATTGATGTAGCTCTTCCCATCAAAGCTTCACCAACAGAGTCCTCCCACGCTTAGACCGAGGTAGAAAGAGAATACAAATTTATTAAATATATTCAACAATAGGTTCACGATATCTTGAAAAAGGCTAATTCCAAGTACAACTAATGACATAACCAACATTGGGTTTCACACAAGTTTTAGGTTGGTGAAAAGGTGTGTTTGCATTTGAAAAAAGATAACCTCACAAGACCCCATAGGAAGCTCATACCACTCATCTATGGGACTTACACCATCACAAAGGTTGTGGGTGAAAATGATTTTGAATTGAGTATTCCTCCTTTACTTGGCTTGCACCCAGTATTTAATGTGGAGCTTCTTTGACCATGTTTCCCACCTCTATTGGACACCTCAGAGGTGGATGAGAAATTGGCCCCTACAAAACTCAATGTCGACGACAATGAACAAGATGCAGTGGATCAGATCATGGACAACAATATGAAGGGAACTTGCCAACAAAACATACAACTCTATCGAGTTGTCAAAGGAAGACAACTTCTTCAACAAGGAAAATGGCTCACCAAGATTTAAATTCAACATAAGTTTCCCCATCAATTGTGGGAGATTGACGCAATGGGACCATTACTTCCTTAAGGGGGAATAATTATCTAGGTGAATATCAATGGCCACCTATTTATTCCACTAACTCAAGATGATTCTCCATGTTTCTAGTTTTGTTATGATTTTTTGGTTCCTAAACTTCTAGGGTTGTTTTGAGACCCTAAATGATGTTTTTTTCAGAAAGCCAGGGGCCAAGTTTTTTCCCTAGGTTTTTCTTTAACACACCTAGGCCATGCCACAAAATTGTAGTTCTTAGTTAGAGCTTTCCAATGAGAAAATTTTAAACTATGTTGGTTTTCCTAAATGAAAACAATTGATTTTACTCCTACACATACTAAAGAGAATATTCTTGAGGAAGTATTGAGTAGAGAAGGGAAATGTCTTCCTTTTTTGTGTGGTAGTCGAAGTGATTCTAGGGAATCAATTCCACACATGCCTTTTTGTTATCCATTGTCAAAGAAACCCAAAAAAAGGTTGAATGGGACATCAATTTTTGATGATCATTAGAGCACACATTCCAGATCAAATGGTCTATTTTTTTTCAAGGTTACAAATCTCAGGGAAAACCATCGAGTACTTCCCCTCATTTTGAGGATGGTAACCAAGGTAAACTCTAGAATATTTAGGGCACAAGGCCATTCAATAAAAAGGCTCAAATGCATTACAACTATATACTCATTATGAGCTCAGCATGTCACTTACGAGAATTGAACCGGGGTGGGGAGGATAACAATCATTCCTCCCAACCACCTGAGATAAACCCAATTGAAAAATCAAATGGTCTATATTCAATAATGGTTCACATTACACCCAAAAGGACAATGAAATATTGATCATTCCTTAGTTTTCCACTAATATTTACAATGTCTCCATGACATTTTCATTTTGGTGGAGGTTGGTCATTTAAATTTTGTGTGATGGAATTTCCACTGTTGATTTCTCCTTTTCATCATTGAATGGTTGTAAATGGAGTAAGGGTAACCGATTGTCAGTTTTAATGTGATGGACCCACAATTGTCCCTTCACAAGAATATTGATGTAGCAATATGAGTGGTAGTTTAGATATCCTTAACAACATTCAATTTATTTTTTACTAAATTAATAAGGTAGGTGAATTCAAGTGGGAGAAGAGAATCGTTAAAGTTAAGAAGAAAGGGGGAATTGATTTTTCTCGTCATTTACCCAAAGGAAGAGGAAGAAAAGAGAAGAAACTTGATGCAATGCAAAGAAGGTAACCCAAGCTCAAATTTTGTAAGGATTTGAAAGTGTTAGAGAATTGTAGTAGCCAAATTAAGATTGAGACTATTGGGCCTAAAGAGATTAATGTTTGATATAGTACTCATAGTCATGGAGGCCATAATAATGTACACTCAAATATTTCATAAATAATACAAATTAATGTTGTTTATGAAAAATATCCTTTCCTTTATGATTCAATATGTATGAGTTCCATGTTTGTTTTTAAATATGGTCTTTTGTTGTTGATAAAAAAATTGGTCACCTCTATTTTCCCGCTCCTGGAATAATACAAGAAATTGACATCAAAAGAAGAAAATTTTGAACAATTATAAGTCCATTGCGTATCCCATAGTCTCAGATTTGTCACGCATTTTCCAGATTCAAAATCTAAGTTCATATGCTCAAGATATCCAGGTTTTTTGTCTAACTGGCAAAAGAGTGCTTCCTCAATATGCGACAAAGCTAATTTTTCTTGGAAATAAGAATTATTAGAACCATGATCATTCTCATGGAACCTCACTTATGTTCTTAGAACCATGTTTAACTCTTGGAACCACATTATTATGTTCTTGGAACCACATTGGAACATTAATCTCTTGGGACTTCTCTCTTAATTTCTTGGAACTTGACATTTTGCTGGAGCTACATTGCTCCACCCTTCTCCACTCTTCCACACTAAGTTTTCCTCTCTTATACTATATTTCACACTTGGAATTTTTTTGCATTTCCCCTCCACTCCTCTCTTCTATACTTGGATTATTTTCAAAATTCTCCACTATCCCAATTACCCTCTCTTATCCTCCATACTTAGTCTCTTTTTCAAAATTATTTAAACGTACTTTCCTTTCCTCACTTATACTCTTCATACTTAGAATTTTTTATTATCTCCTTATCCCTACGTCTCTCCTTCCTTTACTCCCTCTTCTTCCCGTACTTAGATTTTTCTTTGGTTTCCCCTCACTTCACTCCTTCACGGGTTCACTTCACACCTCTGATATCCCCTCCTTATCTCTCCTCCCTCATGACCTCCTCCTTTCTCATTCCATTTCTCCTTCCTTAATATTTATCCTAAGTCTCTTTCCATTCTATTATTAACCAATCACATGATGACATGTGTGAACAAACCATTCCATGACACATGGAAAGCAATGAAATCATGCCATGTGACAACCATTGAAATCATGACATGTGGTGATCTATTGTATACTATGGCAGTACGACATATGGCAGACCTGATATCCAATCACACGAGGACACATGGAGACCAATAATGTGGTGACATTTGGAATATTATGGTATCCAATGACAATGTGAAACATGGTGATGGCATGGATGCTGACTCACTATTGACTAGGAATTTCTTGGGTGCTTGTTGGATGATGACTGGGCAATCAAAATTTTAATTAATTCATGAAATTTCCTAAGGTCGAATCTCCATGGTTTACTTAGTATCCTCATGTTCCACTTATATATATATATATATACATTATGAAACCAAACACTACAAATGCATGTCGAATATATATTTTAACAAACGTCGAGTTTTAAATGGAGGAGGCGAATTTAAATCAAGGGCTAGGATTGGCCCACGAAATTGATCAACAGTGGTTGAGTTTTCGACTTCCCGAGTTGATATCTTGAGCTCGCAACCTTTGTTTGCAAAAAAATATACCTCGTTGGAAATTTAATTCAACTAGGAATATGATGGAACATATTTCAATAGTTAAAATTGGCCATGATGCTCTCATAAATTGAAAGAACAGTCAGCTATATTTTTATTGTTTGTTGATAAATCTGCTTGGTACCTCGACTTCACGAGATTATATCTTGAGATCCAGAACTCCAAATTGTGCTCAAGAGGACTCACTGAAAATATGATATGATGAAGACTACATCTAAAATGGTTTCCATGGCTGAAAGGTCAAATATCATTCCCATAAAATTAAAATACAGTCCTCTCTTTAAAAAGGAAACCAGTTAAAATTTTCAAAATAAAAGTTTATTTAAAAAAAATATTAAATAAAAAAAGGGCCCACTTAAAGGCATGAATGCCAATGATACAAATTCATTAAGGAGGATTCAATGAGGAATCAATTAAAGTGATTATTTCAAGAAGAAAATTGTATTGAAAATTCAAGAAGAGAAAACCCTAACTACTTCAAGAAGTTAAAAGAGCATATTTTAAAAAGCAAGAGAAGGCTCCATCAAGGGGTTAGAAGAAGGAAATCAGAAGATTAGAATAGAAGGGTCCAATCATCACTATGAAGACAATTTTATGATCAGCAAATAAATATTTCCATTCTTCTTCTTCTTCTTCTTCTACACCGTTTTCTCAAGGATTTATGCAATATTTCTGAATTGAACATAAGGTTGTGTTCTTGAGTGTTTCTCTTGTATTGTTAAATACTTTTATTTAAATGATCATGGAGTATTTACAACCATGTATCTGACTTCCAGATGTAAGCCATAATTTTCTATTGGATTCATGGAAATTTAGTCCTTGTGTTTAACAAGCTTTATTTTTTAGGGTTTAGTCAATTGGTTTGTTGGAATGTTTTGTATTGTTGAAAATATTCATGAAACTCTACAGAGAACTACTTCAAGGTTTTACTTTAATGATTTCTCAGATCATGGGATCTCTGAGGATCCCATCAAATTATTTTAAGTTATGAATGCATAACTCATTTAAAGTTCTTTGAAATGATGAAAATTATTTCCTCCTTTCTCTTGTGAGAAGATATGTATGTATCCACTATTTGTATGTGATTTAGAGGGTTGTATATATATGATGTTGAGCATACATATATTTTGATATTGAAGCCTTCCTTCAATCTTTGTATTGTTGAGAAGTTACTTGTTGTACATAAAGACAAAATCTGGTTATCAAGAACCATTCCATGTACAAATCAAAGCAATAAAGACCTGGGGTTTGTTGTCTAGCATTCTCCCTAATCCAAGATATCCAAGATATATCTTTCAGCCAAAAAGGTGTACCACCTCTATAAAAATGCAGGGGGATTCATATCCTTGTGAGGTTGTTGTTTGGACCTTAACTGATCTAGACATCAACGGTTGTGTACTATAAAAAAATGTTCTTGGTTGTAGTTAATTAAGACCTAAACCATATTTGGTGTCAACATGGTATCAGAGCAATTTTTAGGTCTACGTGTGCATGAAGAGGACAATTCTAGTTGAGGAGTGAACTAGGTTGAATTGTTATGGGAGGAAATTGTGGATTTAGTAAATAGACCTAATGGGTAGAACCGTAAGTGGAAGAAGTGTGCATTATGAAGAACCATACGGAAAATACAAGGGTAGTAGGACTTCTAGGGAGAGGTACAAGATAGTGTGGAGGCATTGTGGATGAAGTAACATGGGCACTAAGGGCTATACAAGAAATATTAGAAGTTGTAGAGACAATATAGAGAAGGGAAGTTGTGACAAAAATTTAAGACATAAGTGATGATGAACATGAAGCCAATTTTCTAGATGAAGAAGCTAAGGTAGTTGAACCCATGGAAGAAATAGTTATTAAGTCACTAATAGATTGGATATGAAAACCCTAATTTTTTTTGGAAACTTGAATCCAAAAGAATTAATTGATTGGATTGGAGATATGAACAAGTTCTTTGAATTTGAGCAAATTGAAGATCCAAAAAGAGTAAAGATGGAATTTAGTAAACTAAAGGGAAATGCATCCCTATGATGGGACCATGTGTAGTTAAAAAGGAAAAGAGAAAATTAAATCTTGGGACATAATGGTTGCTAAGTTAAAAGGTACATTTTTTCCTATTGATTGTACTTTGAATTTATACAAGGGGTTGTGAAATTTAAAACAAAAGGACATGACAGTGAAAATATATACTGAGGAATTTCGTAGGTTATCCTTTAGATATAGATAGAGTGATGACGGAGATGAATCCATTTCTAGGTACATTAATGGTCTGAGGCATGCAAGCTGTGATGAACTAAGTATGGTTAGAATTAAATTAGTTGGAGAATCTTGCTAGCATGTTTTGAAGGAAAAAGATAAAATATCAAGGAAATAACCAAGTGTCCATGGCATAGGGATATAAGGTACGGGTAGAAGCATGTCTAGGATAGGAAAAGGTAGTGAAATAAAATAGGATGGTAATAATGTAGGTGTTACTACTCAAGAAAATAGAAGAACTTATGAAGCCTCTTGAGGCAAAGGAACTCCTAGGGGTAGAGGAGGTAGATATGTAGGAGAATGCTTCAAATGCCATAAAATAGGGCATAAATCCTTTGAATTTTCAAAGAATATGAATATAAACAAAAGGTAGGAAGGAAGAACCAATGTTGTCTGGAGTGTTTAAATCTTAGCAAGATTAGTGGCTAGGGTATTGCTAGTCTTCATGATGTTTAACAAGGGCATGATGAAAATCCAACATTTAGGAGTGTTGCTAAAGCTAGAGAATCAAATTGAGGAGAAAGAGTTTGAGCAATGAAAACTGTGTACACTCATTGTGGATAGTGGTAGTTCAAAAAATTTGGTGTTTATATAGGTTATTAACAAGTTGAATTTGGAATGCACCCCATATCCCAATGCCTATTGAGTTTCATTGTTACAAAAGGACACCATGTTATTATTTTTGAAAAATGTTTGATTGGTTTCCACCTTGGAACGTATCATGAGAAAGTCCTATGTGATATAGTATCAATGGATGCATGTCATCTATTGTTAGGAAGGCCTTGGTAATGTAATAGAAAAGTTATTCATCATGGAATGAAGAAAACCTTTCTAATAGAAAAATATGGAGAGAAACATAGGATGTGGTTGATGAAATAAGAGATACGATAAAATAATAATAGCAATAATTGTAGCCATGCTAGAATGGTAATGTTATGTATGACCAAAAACAAAATTGGAAGAGGGTAATAAAGTAAGGTGTTGTTTTGATATTCTACCAAAGAATGTAATTTTGGAGGTGGGAAGAAATTATATAACAACAAAAGTTAGAGAGTTGTTAGAAGAATTTCAGGAGGTTGTAACAAATGAATTACCAAAGGGATTTCCACCTATGTGGAGCATTTTCCTTCAAATTTTTTTTATGCTAGGATCAAGTTTGCCAAACAAAGAACCATAAGCATAGTTACGAACTTGACGAGAACCCTCCAAGGTTCCCATTTTTTTAGAGGTTGCATTTAGTTGTTAATTTTACCTCCATTTTGAAAAGTGGTGTTTCAAATAGCACCCTTTTTTTCAGGGTTGAAATTAGCACCTACTGAAACCATGACCTTAAAAAATTCATAGTGTTACCAACAAAAACATTGAAATCATCATCCAAATCAAAAAGTAGTCCCAAGCGGCACACTTTTTTTCCAAGTCAAAACTACAACTTCTTTGAAACCATGTCCTTAACAACCTGTACTATTGCAACCAACCACAAAATCAAAAAGTGTTCCCCTCTCTCCACCCCACCACCACCACCCTTTTTTCTAGGTCAAAGTTGCAACTTTGAAACCCATGGCCTTGACAATCCGTACATTTCCAACCAAAATCTTAAAGTCAACCATTGAATTGAAATGAGGTGCTACCTATAGTAGCACCCCATTTTTTCCGAGCTTAAAATTGGAACAAATTTAAAACCATGATTTAAAGCCCAATGTGTTTCCAAACAAAATAATAAAAAGGGGAAAAAACTAAAAAAATGGAATAAATAAATAAAAATAGAGAAGAAAAAAAACACCAAAATGAGGAGAAAAAACATGTCTTTTTCTAAAACATTTTTTTTTAAATACATTTTAAATTTAAAAAAAAA
>ML802890.1:26146-53804 GCA_009831015.1 Picea engelmannii
AAGATAATTAAAGAAAATAATTACAAAATAAGAAAGTGTCAGGTCGGCCCTAATGTTAAAAGGAAGTGACATAAATGGTATAAATAAATATCATTATACATTCATTTGATACACAATTCAAATTTAAGAGGAAATTAGAAGTAAATAAGGTCGGATTTCAAGGGAGGATGAAGTCTTTTGGTGATGTGTTCTAAGGTATGTTATTTTCAGGTCATCTTACCATTTTTGCTATAAAAATTTTTCTAGAATTAATCAGATGGTGAAATTTCTATGGTATTTAGAAGACATATAAAGGTACCTGTGGTAAAATTTTCATCTCTTGATTCGCTATAATTATGGAGATACACTCTATGGAAGATAGGGTTTTTGACCAGTCCTGGAGCTAGTCAATAAACATGTGTTCTGCGTAAAACAATCATAACTTCTTCATAGAGAATCCAAATGAAGTGGGAAAATTTGAATTGGAAATAGTACGGACTATAGTTTCTTGTGTGAGAGTTTCAGTATCTGATGTTAAATATTGAGCGCGGGGAATTTTGTACAAGTTCGGTCTCCTGAATAAACCAGAATTCAAGAAGGTCTACCATTCTCTCTATAACTTCTTTTTGGGGAGGATTAAAGGAGTGAAACTTGGAGAAGTTTCAGAGAATAAATTGAGTAATATTATCTATAGGATCAGAGTATTCGAAGAATTCAAGAATTGCAGAAATTGAAGAAGTTTCAGGAAGCATTATCAGGTTCTATGTGATGGATGGTTGATGGTGATGATTTAATGTAAAGTTTTATTATCTCTCATATATTCTTGGGTGGAAGTAAGGGGCAAGGATGTATAGTTCAAATCTCTCTTGATATTGGATGACTGTATCTTCCTCTTGGAGGTTTATCCCTCCCTTTACATTTGGAATCTCTAGCTACCTTTGGAAGTCATTACTTCCCTTGAACAACAACTATTGATTATTTCTCATATATTGTGCATGGTGTATTGTGGTGTATTGGTGTAACTCTTATACTATTGTTCATTTCTCATTGGATATAATTGAATGGTTTAAGTATAAGTTGAAAAAGGTTTTAAATTGTACTTGATATTGATTCACCCCCCTCTCAGTATCAACACCAATGCACCCAATACCCTTATGATACTGGATAATGAAGTACTGAAAATATGAAACCATATTTGGGGACATTTTTATTTATTTATCTAGATTATATTTTGGTTTTCGACAAGAAAAAAGAAGAGCATATGGATAATTTGAGGCAATTATTGGAAAGTTTAAAGCATGAGAAGTTACTCATAAAACTGCATAAATGTTCATTTATGGAAAAACAATTAGTATAATTGGGGTTCATAATATCTCAAGAAGGATTGAAGATGCATCTAGAAATGGTAAGGGAAATTGTAGAATGGCCTTTTCCAAAGAGAACCTTTGAGGTAATAAGTTTTTGTGGTTTTGCTAGTTTCTATAGAAAGTTTATTAGAAATTTTAGTAGTATTTGGACATTAGTGATTGTGTCTATGAGAAATGCATAATTCCAATGGAATGTTATAGGTCGAAGGGGATTTGAGTTGCTGAAGAACAAGGTGACCAAAAAACTAGTGTTGTCTCTACTTAATTTTGAGAAAGTGTTCCAAGAAGATTGTGATCCTAGTAGAACAACAATTGGATCCATGCTTAGTCAAGCGAGAAGACCAATTTCATGCTTTAGTGCAAAATTAAATGAAGTGAAATAGAAATATTCCATGTATGATAAGGAGTTTTAAGCTATTTTTCAAGCATTGAAGAAATGAAAAAATTATGTATTGCCTCAAGAGTTTGTTCTATATACTAATCATCAAGAATTGAGATAAAATAGGAGAGGTAAAAATGAATATTAGAAACAAGGCAGAGAAACACACATATGAAAACTGCGGAGAATACATCAAAGATGAAGTTGGATAAACAAAGAGGGGGAGAAAGACCAAGGCACCTCCATCCAAGAAGACTAAACATGAAAATGGTCTCCAATATGCATAAAGTTTCAAAGGAAAAGAGGAGAAGAATCCTACAATGTGTAAGTCATTTATCGTAGTATGAGAAAAACTAGTGTCCAATCTATTGTCATGTTTGCAAGCAATAGAAGATAAATTTGGTAATGTTCACATGGACAAAGAATATTGTAATTTTTTTTTTTTGGAAATATATCCTAATCATCTTATTTGGGGTGAAGATAAAATATTGTAAAGTTGGTTGGCAAACTAGGATAGGAAGGCCAAGTGTCATTTAGGAAGGAAAAAATCCAAGAAGGTGGAATGCAAAGAGTCAAGTAGGTAGAAGGCCAAGAGTCATAGGACTTTCTATAAAGTGAACCTTTTCACTCTTGTGAACAGTCCCTCATTTGGTATTGTAAGATATATATGTATATGTTGAATAGAGTGAGAGTATTAGCTTGTTTTCTCATGCTCATGTATAGTTGTGGATGGTTATGGAATATTCTCTCCATTCATGGTCTTTATTGAAACTTGTAGGGATGGTTGTCATGGTTTGTGGACTTTTCAATTGCTTACAATATCAATGCTTACTTATCATATGCATTGATAATAGTTGGATGTAAAGAAGGTACACTCTCTGTGATTTGTGGGCTATCCTTAGTCCTCAAAATATGCTCTAGGTTTTGTGTCGATGATAAATTGTGTGCTCTTATCCCTTCCTTTTGTACTCTGCCTTTGATTTTTGTATAATTTATTTATTTGGAATAGGTATTATATCGACAATTTATAGGCTATACTCAATCCTCAAAGTTTTCCTCGGAGATGCAACATCATGTTCTCCATTAATATTGATTATGCTATTCAAGTAAAATGTTAAGTTATACCACTAGATGCATGTGAAGTGATGTTTGGAAGCCCATATTTTTTGGATATAGACATGACCTTCTATGGGAAAGAAAAAAAATATTGTTTAGTCAAAGGTGGTAAGGCCCACCTCATCAAAGCACATAAAGGGAGAGGATGAATATTTTTTTTAACAATAAAACAAGGGAATACAAGCAAACTAGTTGAGACAAGCAAGAAGTAAGAATCCTTCATATATGATGGAGTTGTGGACTTTGGGAGATGACTGCAGGCCTTATGCTTCCATATCCTTCATCGGTGATATTTTGGAGACCAAAATATTCCAAATTGGGGAAGTGTGATATAGAAAAGGATCATGAAAAATAAAATGATTTATTAAATGGCTTAGTACGTGCTCATATTACAAGTTTAATGGTAAGTTTATAATGTGGAGGAAGGACATGGCCCTACACTCTACACTAGTGTTGAATGTGGTGGAGATACAAGGGAAGGGTATACATAATTCCTATTCCACACATCTGCACGATATACACTCCACTCAACATATGAATACAAAGGATATATGAGTGTGACATGTGGAGCATCCACCTCACTTCTCTTTGCTCCACACCTACGCATATCCTATGCTTTTCACAACAGATGAATGTGAAGGAGGGATGAGTGTGGCATGTGGAGAACTTGTGTCACTACCCCTCACTCTAAACTTCCATATAGCCAATTCCTCCATACTCCTTTCTTTACATTTGTACATAGCCTTCCACCTTCAAGAAAGGTAATTTCCAACAGTGGAAACAACCACCACATGGTTTTTATAGCTTTAATTTCCACCCTATAGGCGAAAGAGGAAGCCATCAAAGGACAGAATCTCAAATACATCTTTTGCCTAAGGATTAAACCCTTTTTGATCCCTTATTGGCATCCTCGTAGGTCACCTAGTGGACAACAAGCAAGGCCCCTCACTGGACACTAGTGGCTCATCAAGCGAGGCGCTATCAAACTTCTAGAATTGAGGAGTTATAAGGTGATATATGAAGGATGAGTTGGATCTTCATATCAAAGGCCTAGGAACTCACATCATTTGAGTCTCTAGTGGCCTCTAGAAGATCTAGAAGCCTCTCCCAAGCCTCCTCCAAGAGCTATATAACAAAGGTAAGCCTTGGGAAAGGGGAGGAAGAATTGAATGGTAATGTTATGTTGCTCAACTACAGAGGTGTCCATCAACACAACCAAGAGTTGGTGAGCCTAGCGTGACCAAGGAGCTGCTAGGAGAGGAAAGGAGAAAGGAGACTAAAGGAGGATGCATCTTCATCAAGTTGAGGTATGAATTGATATGTATTCTCTATAATTTATTATTAAATCATTTTTTTCCCTCATGAATGTTTATCTTTTATGCATAAATATTCATATCTAGTTTATATTGTTATAGATTAGGTTAGATCTAAGCCAAATCTAGGATTCTAACACTAGGAAGACCAAGTAGAATGGTATTGTTTTGTATTTGGTGTGTGGGAAGTAGGTTGTAGAAGTTGGAGCTAGAACTTCAGGACTACAGTAGTCAGGAATACACTAAGGACAACCTTCAGAAAAAGGTATGCCATTCTCCTAACTCCTTGTGTGTGATCTTAGTGCTTGTTTCTAGGAGAACCATAATAAATATATCCCAGACTTGTCTAGGGTTGCTAGGAAAATCTTAGGGATATTTTACTGATCTATTCACTGAGATCCTTGTGAGAAAAAATCCCATAACAAATTGGCAACTCCATCGGGGAATAATTCTTCTCTAGTTAAGTCTCCTTGCCTACCTCTTCCTCTGCTTGTTGTGATTTTTATTTGCGTTTTCTTCCATTCAGTCATCCTATGACCTAGATCTAGTGGATATGACAGATCTTATCCAAATCCAAAAAACCTGCAACAGATCCACCTATTTCAAAAAGAAAAATTTTGGAGGTCCTTGTTGGTTGCACCATGGCTCTCTCGCAAAGCCCCCTTGCTGGTTGACAGGAATGTGTCTTGTGAGGCCTTGTAAAAATTGTAGAATTAGTCCTCACTTGTTAAAGTCCCACTATGGATCATCACATGTCACAAAAGTGAAAACAAGTGATTATTCTCTCTCATATAGTGAAGGAAACCCACAAGGACCCTTGTAGGGTCCACAAAAAAGGGCCTGTAGGGTGCAAAAAAAGTCCATTTTTTGCGAATTTTTTTCTGGGTTTTTTGTTGTGAAACCTAGGGTTCCTATTCTTGGGGAAGAAAACCTTTAGAAATTATTTTTACAAGGGATTTTTCATCATTCTTTGCATGAAATAAAAAAAAAAATTGAGTTTTGTGATCATCCCTTTTAAAGCATTTTAGGACCTCTTTTCATAATTGCACTTGTGAACTTGGGAGTCTGAAATTTTATTTTTGGGTGATTGATTGTTGCATTTGGTTGATTTTACTTTTGAAATTGATTTTTACATTGTTAAGATCCATTCCTTGTGAGTTTTGGGTTGAGATCTCGTGTAGGATCTCATGTAGACATTGGAGTGTGCCAGGGGGCATCACTATCAATATCACACTACCCTTTTCTTGTTAATTTTCTAGTTTTCCTTTAGCATTTGTATTTACTGCTTAGATAAGAAATTGTTTACATTGAAAATTTGAAAAAACTTTAAAAATACAAAAAGATTTGTTGCATGCTTAGTTTTTTTTTTTGAAGCATTAGTGTTCAAGTGCATTATAAGCATTGGTTGGGGTCAGATCAGTTTTGTTTGTTGGTTTCTTGATGTGTTTGAGGATCTATTTCTAAAATTGAAAAAGAAAAGGAAACTATCTATCCCTCCCATGGAGAGCCTTCATTGAATTGAAATATTTTGCATTTGCATCGTTGCATTGCTTGGTTGGGTCAAGAGTCCTCACATCATTAAAACTTTCATCCATTACCTTTGGACCTAAGCAACAACCTCTAAAAAGAAGTGATTAATTTAAAATTAATTAGATGTTTTTCTTCAATAGAAAACCAACACTAGATAGGTTTAGGGCCTTGGATTAGGATTGGAGGGTAAACTCTCTAGGCCAAAAAAATCAACCTAGAAGTCATTAAAGAGTGTGAAAACCCATTCTTGCAACCAGTGTGTCGAGAAGCTCTTCTAACACAGGAGTCAAGCATGAGGTCGCATCGGGGAAAGTAGGCATATTACCCCTCTATGTTTGCTTTGGTGTTTGCAGTATCGCTTCGATTGTTACGTATGTGAGGGTTCTGTTGGTTAAAACCTTAAGAGCTTTGGGCTTAGTTACCCTTCCCTTACATGCAGTCATACTTACGACTATTCGCTCGGTCATTGATTCTAAGGTGGTAGCCTTAGTGACCCTTCCTAGGAAGCTACATAGGTTATAGTGGGTGGGACGTGCATGTAGTACCTAGGGAATATGTTCTTTTATGGTCTCATTTCCCCTGGAGCGTACCCTTCTTAATAAAGGGTACTTTCACTAGTCAAGGTTGTTTCACGTAGATCATCATAACTCTTCCTCACACCTTTGCTATATAATCTTGTGGGGGACATGACCCCCCCCCATAGGGTTGGTTTTCAAAAGGCCATTTGAGCCAATTGGTTTTCTTATTGTATGCTTATATTTGATTAAGGGTGTTCTCTTTTATTCTAAGTCTAGGTCGGCCATGGGTTGATTTATTGTTGTTGGTAACATAGGCTATTCATTGTGGCCGAATTATCGCATTAGTCTCGTTGATTAAGAGGACTTGAGCCTATTATGGAGGTGTAAACACCTATACAGCAACATGACATAAGTGATAAATACTTTGAAGGGTATTATATTTGGTTTGACGAGACTGGTTAGGTTGAAGTAGAGATGGTAGATGAACGTCCTCCACCAAATTTCAATCCACCTTTAACTGAGCCAAATGCCCCTTTACTTGTCCAAGCAAGGAAAATATTTAGTGGGAATTTTTCTTTGTTCACTCATCCTCTCACCATGTATAGACCCATTGTTTCATCTAGTGTATCTAATTCTATGAGCCCATCCCCAAGTGGTACAGGGGAGAATTTCCCTGGGGGCATCCCAATAGTGTCCTCATTTCCACCCCTTAGCTCCATTGGAACTACACCATCCACACCATTTGTTTTTGGTTCCTCCATTTGAGGGACACCATTTGTTGTTGGCATTATTGATTATGTTTTGTCATTGATGGCAACATGAATCAATCATGAACAAAGTTATACAGTTGGCATTAGTGTCAGGATGGACAATAAGTTATTTCCATGTGTAAATGAAGGATCATTGGTGGAAAGAGAATGCAACAGAGCAGTGAGGCTAAAGTTTAGGAGAAAAAGTGTCTCGTAAATTTCATCGATGTAATATTCGATCACTATCAAGGATCGATGATCTTTTTTATAGGTACATTTTCCAAAGCTCAGAATAGATAATGCTTTTGAAGTTGTGCAGGAGATCATGTTTCAGAAAGAGAATTTTTACAGCTGGAAAACTTTATAAAATCAAGCAACTAGAGTCGTTCATCCAGAATTCAGATGTAAATATGATCGTTGGATCATAGAGGAAACCTTCGTAAAGAAGGAGAGAATCGTGGTTGTATAATTGAAGATCCGGGAGTGACTTAAACTGTCAGATCGTGTAGGAGGAAAAATGGTCAAATTCGGCACTGACTACTTCAGATAAAATTACCCGAAGGAAAAGATATTTTAGTCGAAGATGAAGTCCCAAAGTGTACATGAGTCATCCGATCTAAGAAACATTTCGAGAGTTATATTGATCTTCCGATCAAAATAAAGTGGAAGGATAGGATAAGCAAGGCCAAGGCATGAAGTCCATGATTAAAGGGAAATCATCAGATAACATCGGGAAAGATATCATCCATTAGATTAAATCTAAGTAGAACTGGTCAACCTCGACGCTGACCACTTAGGTGAAAAGGAGTTTGAATTGAACCAGAATTCCTGAAGCCCAAATTCATGAAGAAACACCAGCTGTCTGATCTAAGGAACACTTTGGGAAATATCCCAACCATTGGATCGAGTAAAGTGGAAGGATAGGATAAGCAAGGCCAAAGGACCGAGATCCAAAATAGTCAAATTCCTGACAACCATTGGATCATGTTAATATTTACGAGTTAAAGAAGGACCGTTAGATGAAGTCAAGTTACTCGAGGTTTATTCTTCGTAGAATCTCACTTCGGGAGAATTGGGAAGTGGGAAGAAGAGAATAACTCAAAGTTTTGAAGGACGAAATGAATCTGGACCATTGATCTAGAATTGATTAGAGTCATTGCATCAAAATCCAAGTGGAAGGATAAAGTAAGCACTTCCATGTTGACCACTTCGGTGTTGTCCAACTCCGATGAAAATTGGAGCAACAATTCCCTGGACCTCCGAAGTCCCAAGTCATCAGAACCACATTAGCAGGGTCCATGTCACAAGGACACATGGAACACATGTCAGTAGGTCCACATAAGTCGGTCCACGTTAGCAATGACATGTGGCCCAATCAAATGGTGACAAGTGTCAAAATCATATGACACGTAAAGTTTGTGAAAATCATAAATTAGGTTGACACATGGAAAAAATACTGAGAGTACATGTCATCATGGGTGATGTCACATACCATGTCACTCCAAGAGTACCGACTTCGGGAAAATTGAGAGCACTAAAGGTGCGAACATTCTGAGTTCCCGAAGTCCCGAAATACAGAAATAAATAATGACCATCCATATCAACCTTTGATTAAGTCATAGTCGATGGATTAATCCAGTGGAAGTATAGTGTAAGGATTGAATCTAAACCATTGATTTGGTTATGAAAAACATGCTAACCATTGCATCAAACCGTTGTGAGAGGTAACCACTTCGGAGAATTCCAAGCTTATGTTATCAGCTAATCGTCGAAGCATGAAGTCGCAAAATAACTAAGGATCATCCATATTAGCTCCTGATTAATTCCCTGGCATTAGATAACAATAAGTGCCTTATGGGGAATGATATCCCATTGAGGAATGATCGGACCGTTGATCCTAATGATCAACGGTGAGGATTAAATCTAGTGATACTAATTGTGAGTGATTTACCACTCCAGGAAGTTCAAACTTCGGGATATTGGATGATTTTAAGGGAGAATCGCCCGAAGGCCGAAGTCTGAAGGACAAGGTTCTAGCCCCTTCTCATGGTTTATGAACACATAAGCTATGAGGCGCTGGGAACATCGCTTAATTTAATAAGCCCATGGTTCTGCGCATATGGTCATATGAAAATGGATTGAAGGGGGTGCCGGTTACAGAAACAAGATCTATAATTATGGAAGCCTGTGAAGAGATAGATTAGGATCAGGGGATCCTAAAGAGTCAATTTGACTCAGAGAAAATGGTTTGAAGGAAGAACCTCATACAAATTTCATTTCTGTAAACAGCTCAAGGTTGGTATAGTAATTCGACAGAGAATTAACACCATAGCAATACAAAGAATCGATAAAAGATTGAATATGATATGTTGGTGAACTGAGGACACAGTAGAAGCATGAGAACGATATAATGAGTCCATCCATATCTGTGATCAACTCATGAGGACAAATGAACCGATACGCAGTCATGATTAAAAGTGAGTTAAATCATGAGCGTTATGAATAAAGAATAAAAAGGGAAAATGATATTATTTAAAGTTTAATATTATCATTTAAATGAAAAGGTACAATGGCTCAATATCAAAATATGCAATGGTTCAAATTCACACCAATTGGAAGACTATATAAACAAGAAAGAATGGTGAGAAGAGGGTGTCTTTTTATGAGGATTGGATTCCTCGCATCTTAGTTGGATCTGAGATCAACAAGTTGGGTCTTGTTATGAGGGTTGGATTCCTCATTTCTCAGTTGGATCTAAGAGCTATAAGTTGGGTCTTGTATCAATGAGTTGGATCTCTCATATTCAGTTGAATTAAAAGATATTAAAGGATTGATTTAATATGTATGTATAGAAGTTAAATAAATAAAAGAAAGATATTATATCTACTTCATACAACTTGTGTTTTAGATGTTTATGAATAATTAATTGAACTGCATATCTTATTCAATTAATTTAGTTAATTTATGAAAGTGTGAAAAGTAGCCAAAAGTTCCAGACACTGATTCAACCCNCCCCCCCCCCCCCCCCCCCCTCTTAGTGTCACCTTAGGGGGAGTATAACCTCAGAGGGAGCAAGAAAAGATCATTTTTGTCATTTTGTTTAAAAAGAGGGAGAAGAGAAAAAGTAGCAGAGAGGTTCAAGGGGTATCAATCAACAAAGATCAATTGATATTAGGAAAGATCGATTGATAACAAAATTGGTAGTAAATCAATTGGTATCAATCCTAAATTGATATTCATGTGAAATATCAAAGAAGAATAAGAAGCAGATCAAGAAGATCGGTAAGATTCATACCCTTTTCCTATTTAACAAAGGAAAGACAGTAAAAACTCAGGGGGATTATTTTGGTTATCAAATAAGAAAGTAATTAGATTAGGTTTAAAAGACTTGATCACTACAAATTAGTATCAAGAAGACTACTTATTTGAACACAAATATCCCAATGGACTCAGATAAGAAGTCAGTAAATTCAAAGGGAGAGAAAAATAGTCAGAGCCTTTCTCTTTGTCATTGATGTCAAAGGGGGAGAGAGCCAGTAAAACAAATTTAAGAAAAAAAAAATGGCATTAGATAGAAAAGGAGATCAGTGATAGGGGGAACAAAGATACAAAATCATTTTGTTTTACAAATATGTTGCCCTAAATGACAACGGGGGAGATTGTTGGCATTGTTGGTTATGTATTTTCATTGATGGCAACATGAATCAGTCATGAACAAAGTTATACAGTTGGCATTAGTGTCAGGATGGACAATAAGGTATGTCCATGTGTAATGAAGGGTCATAGATGGAAAGAGAAAGCAATAGAGCAGCAAGGATAAAGTCCAGGAGAAAAAGTGTCTGGTAAATGTGATCGATGTAATCTTAGATCACTGTCAAGGATCAATGATATTTGTTATATGTACATTTTCCAAAGCTCAGAAGAGATAGTGATTTTTAAGTCGCACAGGAGATCAGGTTTTAGAAAGAGAATTTTTACAAGTGGAAACCATTATAAAAATCAATCAACTGGAGTCATTCATCTAGAATTATGATGTAAATCTAACAGTTGGATCACAAAGGAAACCAGTGTAAATAAAGAGAGAATTGTGGTCATCTGATTGAAGATTTGGGAGTGACTCAAACCATCAGATCATGTAGGAGGAACAATGGTCAAATTCAGTGTTGACTACTTTGGATAAAATTACTCGAAGGACAAGATGTTTTAGCTGAAGAGAAAGTCCCAAAGTGGACATGAGTCATTCGATATAAGAAACATTTCAGGAGTTATATTGACCTTCCGATCAAAATAAAGTGGAAGGATAGGATAAGAAAGGCCAAGGCATGAAGTTATGATTAAAGGACAATCGTTAGATAGCATCGAGAAATATATCATCCATTGGATTAAAGCTGAGTAGAACTAGTCAAGCTTGACGCTGACCACTTCGGTGAAAAGGAGTTTGAATTGAACCAGAATTCCCGAAGCCCAAATTCACAAAGAAACATTGGTCGTCTAATCTAAGGATCACTTCGGGAAATATCTTGAACGTTGGATCAAGTAAAGTGGATGGATAGGATAAGCAAGGCCAAAGGCCTGAGATACCGAATATCTGAATTCTCGAAAACCATTGGATCATGTTAATATTTTTGGGTTAAAGAAGGACCGTTAGATGAAGTCAAGTTACTGGAGGTTTATTCTTCGAGGAATCTCACTCTGGAATAATTGGGAAGTGGGGAAAAGCGAATAACCCAAAGTACCGAAGGCCGAAATGAATCTGGACCATTGATCTAGAATTGATCACAGTCATTGGATGAAATCCAAGTGGAAGGATAGTGTAAGCACTTCCATGTTGACCACTTGGGTGCTGGCCAACTCCGGTGAAAATTGGAGCAACAATTACCTGGACCTCATAAGCCCTGACGTCCCAAGTCATTAGGACCACGTTAGCAGGGTCCATGTCATAAGGACACATGGAACACATATCAGTAGGTACACATAATTTTGTCTGCGTCAGCAAGGACACGTGGGCCAATCAGATGGTGACAAGTGTCAAAATCATATGACACGTAAAGTTTGTGAAAGTCACAAATCAGGGTAACACGTGGCACACACTAAGAGTCCACATCATCATGGGTGATGTCACATAACACGTCACTCTGGGAGTACTGACGTCGGGAAAATTGAAAGCACTAAAGGTGCGAACATTCTGAATCCTCGAAGTCTCAAAATAACAAAATAAATAATGGTCATCCATATCAACCTTTGATTAATTCATAGTTGTTGGATTAAGCCAGTGGAAGGATAGTGTAAGGATTGAATCTAGACCGTTGATTTGGTTCCAGAAAACATGCTAACCATTGGATCAAACTGTTGTGAGAGGTAACCACTTTGGAGAATTCCAATCTTATTTTATCAGCTAATCGACGAAGCCTGAAGTCGTGAAATAACTAAGGAATGTCCATCTCAGCTCATGATTTAAGTCCCTAGCATTGGATAACGATAAGTGCCTTATGGGGAATGATATCCCATTGAGGAATGATTAGATCGTTGATCCTAATGATCAATGGTGAGGATTAAATCTGGGGATACTAACTCTGAGTGACTTACCACTCCGAGAAGTTCAAACTTCGGGAGATTGGATGATTTTAAGGGAAAATCGCCCAAAGACCGAAGACCAGAGGACTAGCTTTCAACCCTCGGTCATGGTTTATGAACACATAAACTATGAGGCATTGGGAACATCACTTAATTTAATAATCTCGTGGTTCTGTGCATTATGGTCATATGAAAATGGATTGAATGGGGCACCAGTTACAGAAATAAGATCTATAATCATGGAAGCATGTGGAGAGACAGATTAGGATCGGGGGATCCTGAAGAGTCAATTTGACTCAGAGAAAATGGTTTGAAGGAAGCACCTAATACATATTTCATTTATGTAAATATATTAAGGTTGGTAGAGTAATTCGACAGAGAATCAACACCATAACAATACAGAGAATCGGTAAAAGCTCGAATATGATCTATTGGCGAATTGAGGACACAACAGAAGCATGAGAATGATATGATGAGTTGATCCATATCTGTGATCAATCATGAGGACAAATGAACTGATACATAGTCATGATTAAAAGAGAGTTAAATCATGAGAATTATGAATAAAGAATAAAAAGGAAAAATGATATTATTTAAAGTTTAATATTATCATTTAAATGAAAAGGTACAATGGTTCAATATCAAAAGATGCAATGGTTCAAATTCACACCAGTTGGAAAACTATATAAACAAGAAAGAATGGTGATAAGAGGGTGTCTTGGTGGATTAAATATATATGTATATATAATGGATTGAATGGAAGTTCATTCTATCAGGTTGGTACATGTTTACAAGATGAGTCTTGTTATGAGGATTGGATTCCTGACATCTTAGTTGGATCTGAGATCAACAAGTTGGGTCTTCTTATTAGGGTTGGATTCCTCATTTCTCAGTTGGATATGAGAACTATAAGTTGGGTCTTGTATCAGAGAGTTGGATCTCTCATATTCAGTTGAAGTCAAAGATATTAAAGGATTGATTTTATATTTATTTATACAAGTTAAATAAATAAAAGAAAGATATTATATCTATTTCATACAGTTTTTCTTTTAGATATTTATGAATAATTAATTGAACTGCATATATTATTCAATTAATTCAGTTAATCTATAAAAGTGTGAAAAGTAGCCGAAATTTCCAGACACTAATTCACCCCCCCCCCCTCTAAGTGTCAAGTGTACATTTCAACAGTTGTGTCGTCAACTCGATCCTTTAGTATACTTAGCTTCCCGACGCCCATCCCTTCAATTCCCACTTCTAGATTCTTTTCTAGTGGGAGGGAGAGATTCAGTTTTAGCATGGGAAGTGGAACTCCTTCCACCTCCACTAATCCAATGAGTGGTCCGACATTATTAGGAGCGGGTGTACCTTTTGGATGGAATATGCCCAGCGGTTTTAGGGATGTCCCTAGTCAAATTGGTGGAAATAGTACATTTGGAGGTTTTAACTTTCCTCGGGTTAGCACACCTTTCCTTGGGGGAAATTTGTCATCATAGGGAGTTTTTCCTTTTGTGTCCACATCCAGTTCTAGGGTTTTTTTCTCCAGGACTAACTTCAGGAACATATTTCATGGAGGGTCTACATTTCTTCTTGGGGGAAACCCCCTTAGGGTCATTTTTGGTTATGGGAGTAGTCATGCTCCTGGAGATGCCACCATTCCAATAGGCACTCACTCTTCAGGAGCTCCCCAACCCTCCAGTAGTACCAACATAGGGCAACTGCAAGGTCCATCTGGGATAGAAAACATTTCACCTCCCTCCCAGTCTTCATTTGCATCATTGCCTTTCCTCTCAATGCTCAATTTACCAGATCTTTCACGGTTAACAAATGAACCTATAGCCCATGACCCCACATGGATGACGATTCCATCCAAGCTACCATTATAAATTCCTATGTTTGAAGGAAATTTGGGAAGGACCCCTCCACACACATCATGAATTTCCACTTGTGTTGTTCTTCCAACTCATTGATGGATGATAGTGTGAGGTTGCGTATTTTCTGGGATCCCTAACTGGAGATGCCACCAAATGGTACATTGAACTCAAAGGCAGTTCGTTTAGAAGCTTCAACGACCTGACTATGACATTTTTAACACATTACCAACTGCCTATTCTATACGAAATAGGAACAAATATCTTGACTTCAGTGCATCAAGACAATGCTACTCACATCTCCGATCATATACATGAGTGGAGGAGATGGCGTAGGATGACCAAGACTCATATTTCAGAAAAGATCCTTACAGAGTAGTTTACCAAGTCCCTCTTACCATTGATTTCTAGGGATTTAGTTATGGATGGGGTGACCACCAAGGAGCAAGCCATTTTGCATGAGCAACATTTGGACTTGATCTATTCTCAGTAGGGTACTCTATATGACATCATCCCAAATGATCATCGCTCGTCAACTAATCCACGAAAACCCAACCTAGGACCCCATGCTGATGGTGTGGTTGGTTTTGTTTCACATGTATTTGTTAACCAGATAGTTGATCAAATGGGTCAAATTTCCATTAAGTCACACCCATCAATTGCTAGCACTAATGCTCAAACTGCTACAGTCCCTTCTCAAACCTATGAGGTGAATTAGGTGTAGACCACGCAACTGAATAATCCTCAACAACCTGGAGGTAATAAAAAGAGGAATAAGAAGAAAAATTCTACTATTGAGAAAGGCACTGCCTCTACCCAAAATTCCCAAGAGGGGGGCACTAAGGAAAAAAAGAAGATTTGTTTTCCCTACATGATTTGTGGGGAAGACCACCAGACTCACCAGTGCTCTAGGAAGGATGAGTTCCACATATTTTTGTCAGAACAGAGGGATCCTCAACAATATGTTGTCTTAATTCATCCTTTCCCCCCTCAACCTCAAAACATGGTTTCCACAAATCTTACCCTTATGCTAGGGGGCATAAAAGGTACCCCTCACCATGAGGGGTCTCCATAGAATGCTTCTATTTTCATGTGTGACCACACGATCAATTTGCAGACACAAGCTAAAAATTATGGCATTCCTGAACCTTCAAATTGTTGCAGACCCCCCTTCTCTCCTCGGGGCTGTGTGATCTCCCGGTCTAGGATCGTTCAAAACACTGAGTTGGATCGACTCTTTGAGCTCCTTCTGTAACCCCAATTGATTTTACACAGTCCCTCTTTCCTCCTAAGGCGCAAATCATATGGTAACCATGGGCCCTCTCCTTATCATTGTTCAAATATCAACGCCAATGGGCGCTAGCTCCTTTCCGCCAGCCCCTCTCTCCATGCGACCTCGAGCTATGACCCGAGGCTTAATCTCCTGGGCACTCTGGACTCTAGGCTTCGGCCATTTCAACTGCAGTCGTCGCCAAATTATCCGAACCCCCAACCATGAACATAACCGGCGCAAGGATCAATGGTCCCCACCACTTCCTTAAATCAACGACCCACCATAATTTTTGGCTTCGATGCTTCGGGTAATTATGAACCACTTCTCCATAGAACCTCCGGAGTACTAAGTCTCTGGAATAGTATATCTTCTGCCAAGTCTCCCCCTTTACGGACGACCATGATGACCACGCGACTTCGAACTTTGCGAGTCTTCACTTCTCCTACCTCTGTCTCTCCCGACTAGAGAATCAACGAAGTGTTGATCTAGTGCCACATGTCCTTCTCAATGGACGTCTTTGATGACCTCGCAACTTCGGCTTCGCGATTCCTTGCACCTTCACTCTTCTATTCCTCCAAAGTTATTATGCTCTGGAGTACAGGATCTGGTGACACCTGTCCCTTTCGCTTGGATGGCCTAGATCTGCTTCGGCTTCCGCTCTTCGGATACTCTCTGCCCAAACTTACCTTTTCCTTTCCGGACACATGCTCTGGTGCCACATGTCCCCTAGAAATCAATGGTTGGGATATATTTCGACTCCCAGCTCTTCGGGAGTTCTTGGCTCACACTCACCCCAATCCTTCTGGAGGGATATAACTCTGGACCTCTGGATCTAACGCCACACGTCCCTCTCAACTAATGGTTGAGATTGGCTCCGACCTTCGAGCCTTCGGGAGCTTTGGTTACTCCTCCTTGCCTTTTCTCCAAAGGGTTCTTCCTCTGAAGTCCATGGATCTCTGCCACGTGCCCTTCCCAGCACCAATGGCTAGGATGACTTCGCTCCTCGCAACTTCGGTAGAAAACGATGTTTTCTCCACGCAATTTCTCTGAAGCTCTTCCTCCTGAACTCTTCTCTGATCTTCCACAACCTTTCAACCTAGATGATGGATGGTCCCAACTAATTATATGACTTTGGGACTTCTATTATCCCTCTCTCCTATGCACTTTGAAAATATTAAGGTGTTTGCACCTTACCTGGATCCAATGGTTGTTGGTCCTTTACGGCCAGATCCAACAACTGGGATCTTTTCTCCTCCTTGGCACATTCCCTTGGATGTCTAGACGTGGATTTAAACTATCGAGATCTCTTTCTCTAGATCTGGTCTAATGGTTGTTGTTGCTCCTCCTTCTGATCTTTGGATTTCTCTCGACTTGGAAAAAGTTTGTAAGTGTTCAAAGGTTTTGGCCTTTGAACCTTCTCCTGTGAACTCGACTATTCTAGTGTTTGACTCCGCTCCTCCTCCTGGGCTTCTACTTGCTCAAATATCTAAGGGACTCGACCCTTCTGTGTCTTTCAAAATACTTTCTGGTGCCCTCCTGGCACGTTCTATGCTCTTCCTACTGAGCTTGGCAACGAAATTTAATCTCATCCCTGGCGCACACTTGCACTCTACGTGAAACTTAGCACTACTCCTCTTGATCTTCTTGAACTTAAACGCAACCTCCTAAGGGATTCTACCCTTTGCTTCCTCCAAAGGAATCCTTGTGCCCTCTTGGCGACCCAACGCTCTGCCTCTTGATATTTTTGAACTTGAAACAAGTTCGTACCTTCGCACTCTCCTTGCACTTGATGAAGCCTTTCGAACGGCTTCCTTCAACACTTGTCTAAGTGTTGGCCTGGTGTACTCTTGCACAGGTCTTCCTCTAGAATATTCATCAACTCTATTTCAACTTGAGCTTCAACTGCTCTGACCTCAAAGGTCTCTATCCCTTTGTTCCTCAAAGGGATATATGTGCCCTCTTGGCAAGTTCTGCTCAAAGAAATCATGGCTGAGCTTATAGAGTATTCAGTAAATCTGTGAGTGTCCTCCTCTGACACTTATCTTTTCTTTGAACTCAAAAGAGAGTTCACCTGTGTGCACTCTCACTTTCTCAATGCCTTCCTGGCAGAGCTTCACAGAGTCCTCAATAACTATGTGCTACGCTTACTCTTGCGTAGACTCTTCTTCAGGGTATTCAGTAACCCTGTCTCTCTATGCCTCCTCTGCACAATACCTCCTCCAAGGTATTCAAAAACCTTGAGGCTCCTCCTTGAGTCTGTAAACTATTCTGGTGTGCCCTCCTGGCACGTTCTTCTCTGAATCAAAAGAGTTTAGACATGCACTCCTTGCGTTGGCTCACAGAGTTTCCAATACTCTTTCATGCACTCCTTGCATTTAGCCTAAAAGAACCCAGAAACAATTCCAGCAAACTCACGGATAGAGAATTCTATCTATCCCTGCAGATGGAAACCTATCATACACATCTACATCATAAACTCATAAAAACACAAATGACATTCATAAACCAACATTCACCACACAAAAATTCGGAAACGGTGAAATATGTTCTTTTGTATTACTATTAGAATGTCAATTACAATGTGTGAGATCATATTTCTATAGAGTCTCAACTCTCTTCTCTCCCTACTCTCCTTACCTTGAACTTCCTGATGAAATTTGATACAAATATCTCTTTACAAAAGAGGGGCTCCTCGAGCCTTCCCTCCAATTCACCTAAGCTCATCCATTACATCAAAGTTTCTTTAATGGCCATCTAGTATGAATTGAATCTAGAGCCATCAACCTATCAACCATTAAAGGCAACCTTATCTCCTGCCTGTACCAAGGAAATAACTCGGCTCTACTCAAGCCTTACAACATTTAATTGCATTAAGATACAATTTTAAATTTTAAATTTGGGGCAAAATTAGAGGGTTGGCACCTCTCCCCTCCTTGAATGTGCACTGATGTGCTAGAATGTTGGCATGTCGTTGAGGTGGAGCGATGCTCCTGCATCACAAATGATTCCCTAGAAGCAACATCATCATCCCAGCCTGGTCTCCCTCTCCAAATAGAGAATCCATTTCTTTATGCACTGCTTCACCCCCCGAAGGGAATTCTTCGACGTACGTTGCATAATCCCAACACACAAGCTTCCCACAACTATAGTATTGTGGAAGACTTAGCTCAGGAATCTTGTGCCATGTCGGCGCTTGAAGTTCTCCAAAGTTTTACCATGAAATAGAGAGCCTTTATCTCGACCATAGGTGGGGTTGATCCCTCGGATTCAAGCTTGTTCACTTTTGAGACCAGTCAAGTAAATCATAGGCTCTCCCATCAAGTATCATTCTAGATTAAAATGAGAACAATGGGTAAAAATATCTTCCGAATAGTCGTTGATGAAGGATCCTCGACTTGAATTGTGTCTATTTCTTGTTGGAAATCCTTTGGCTCTCCTAAGATTGATATTTCTACCACAATTATAAAATCCTTTGATGGACACATGTTCCAACCCCATGGAATAATCACTGCCTTACACACCGAGTTAGGTGGTAAGACTGTCTTTGTAGATGTGGAGGTTGTCGATGCATCTCTTGAGTATAATACATTACCCATGTGTACTTGGTTCTATGAGATGATTGTCGTTGTATCATTAGTATTTAGGGTCTTACACTTCCCTCATCAAAGTAAAATTGTTACCATCGATGATCTTGTGTTTTGTACCCTAGACCTTGGATCTAATGTGGGGTCTAATGTACCCTTTGTTGGTGATACCATGCAATCTGAATGTTGGTGTGGGGATATTCAAATATCCTTCGCTTATGGGTATATTCCCCCTTCCCCCACCATATTCTACTACAACCATCACCCCATCAACATGATTTTTTCATCTACTAGTGGATCCCTCGGGTCTTTTGATCATTGGGTGGTACCTCGTCCCAAGGATGTTGATTCATATAGAGCATCCATGTTTCTCACCCCAATAGATATTGTCGATCCAAAAATCCCATCAGCATCCCCTGATAATGGTCAAGAACTACATCCTCATATGGAGTGTGATCAACCTACTCCGCCTGAATGGGTTGTTGAATCTCCAAGTTCACATGACATCCTAGATTTGGAGTTTCCTTCAGAAGAGTCTCTCCTAGAAGTCATGGATTCCATCGATAAGCCCAGGGAAGATGAGAATCATCTAGAATCCATCCTCCCTAGTTTGGAACTGGTGAGAGTTAACACGATGAGTCTTGACCTAGGGAATCTAATAGACCTCCTAGTCTCAACCCTTTTCCACCTTGGTTATCTTTTTCAAAACTTGCCACTGAATTTTATGATTCCACTTCCTACGAAGATTCACATTTTTTACTTCCTTCATGTCTTGATGGATCCCATAAAGGAGCTTTCATAGCTCACAAAACTATTCATGATGAGTATCTTCAGCTGGAGACATTCATTCTTGTGTGGAATGGCCCCTGTATGGTGAGCCATATTATGTCGACATTGGCTCATGAGTTCATTTGTTGTGAAAAAGATCCTTGGCCTAAGCCTTGCAATAGGATCTAATTTTTGTAAACCATCAAGATGTGTAATGCCTTATACATAGGTGTGTGGTGTGAGTGCTTTTGTTTTTCATATATCATATCCAAAAAATCCAAAAATATTTTATTTTTTGAGATTTCATTATGCATTTTGACCTTGGAATCTAGTTTACATGTGCTCGAAAGGATTCTAGGGAATTTTTTTATGAATATGGTGATGTCCACTGAACTTGAGGTACGTATTCCCAAACTGGCATATAGGGATAATTTTTTCCATGCATTTTCTGCTTTGCATTATTAACCCATTCATACTTCCAACATTATGCCTTAGATTTGAACCTGGTCGATTGCGACACTAGCCACTCTTTTTGCACATCGTAACTAGTTTGGTAGAACCTACCCTTCATGGGCGCCTTATTTAGCACCTGGATTTCCATTTGGTTACCATGATGTGTTTCCTCGTAGGCTCACTCTCCCTCCATTAGTCCCTCCATAAATTGAAGATTGAGCCTCATTTTCCTCTCTTCCTCTATATTCTGGCCATATCCCATGGGGGCTCCTGAACATTTTTTTTGTTTCTTAATGGTCGCCTATGCATTTGTTTCTCGCGTCATACCTCCCTCTATTTCACTGTTGTTTTCCCATATCTCACTTACCACTATGCGATAGCCTTAACCATATGCCTCTTGCATTATTTGGCCTCCATTTTTCATTCACCTACCTAGGGAGAGAACATATGCTAAGAGTGGACATCACTTCCCTGTACCAATTACATTCCTCATTTATTAGGTCAGTTCCATGCACGTGGAACATAGGAGCATGTTTTTAAGCCACTTGTCCTCTCTTGATGAATATACTTTTATCTCTTTTTTGGGCTCGTTAAAACTGAACAAAAAAGATATCGAGATTACTTGGGTAACTATTTCATGCTCGTTAAACCATGAAGGAGACTGAGTATACGTGTGTCATTATTTTGTGCTCATTAAACCATGAAGGAGATGAAAAATCCAAAAACAAAAAATAAATAAATAAAGAGTGGGTGTTTTTCACCATTGGTCTAATCTCAAAATGGCAGCATCAGTTGAGCTTCCCTTGAACAAGCACCTGTTTGAGTCCTCATCTTACAGTTTGGTTTTATCTTGCCTAGGAGTTGTCTTAGTAATATGAGTCAGAGATACTCCTCCGATTGGTTACTTTTCTAGTTATCATGGAGAGTGCCTCAATGCCTCCTGCATTGTTTCACTATATTCGTCCAACTCTTGTGTCTTGCTATCAAGTCACCATTGTGTCGTGTTGTATGTTCAAGGGAATTTTAAGCTTCAGTTAGCCATGTTTGTTTTTGGCTTTCTGAGTTGGCTATCCCTGTGTCAGTTGTACTTAGTACTAATCTCTCTTCACATCATCTCCTGGTGTCTGTTTCACATCGATTGATGGGGGATACATTAAGGCCCTCCTTCAACAGATCTCTTCCTATCGAATTCAACACATTATCTAGGATAGGGATCCAGAAACTAGCTAGTACCTTGGAGATTGCAATCCTTAATGGAAAGCCTCTTTGTGATCGATAGTGGGTTTACATCATTCACTCCTTATTGATTGATTCTATGAGTGTTCGACATTATATAATCTATTCACACTTGCTAGATTGTACTAGGTACCTTGGGGTCCATCTTCCTTATTGGTGGGTCCCCTCGTGTCTGTTAAAAATATACATCAATGACCGGTAATCAGATGATTTCTACCATGCTTGACATCAACTCATTTATTCGCACAACGTAGATTCATACCATAGGGGTTTGGGATGAAGACCTTGGGTTTGGGGCCACATCATTCCTTTAAAAAATCCCCTCCCAAGTTTCAATGGAGTATATCACTTGTATTTGAGTACTTTGAAGAATTCGGGGGCACTCTCCTTAGTGCTCATGGTTTTCCTGATATCTATATGTTGTATCATAGATCCACATTGTATCTTTTGGTGGCTATGATTTTTTTCCTGACATCGATCCACATTGTGTTTGTTGGTGGCTATGATTAATTTCATGACATAGATCCACTTTGTATTGTCTCGTGGCTACGGTCTCATTGATGACATGGATCCACTATGTATTCTTTCGTGGCCATGGCCTAGCACTTCATTTCATGGTCTCATCCTTGGTGTTTGACTGCAGGACTTATTCGGCTTTTGAACCTACTTTTCTCTCTCCTTGCACTTCCGCACATGGAATTTATTGTAATGTATTTCGACCATCCACTCCTTTCCTAACCTCACACATTAGGGGGAATCTATTATAGCCTTAATATCCACCCTATAGGTCAGAGAAGAATACATCAGAGGATAGAATCCCAGATACATCTTTTTCCTGAGGATTGAACCCTTTTTGAGCCCTTATTTTCATCCTTTCRGGTCACCTAGTGGACAACAAGAGAGGCCCTAGCTGGATACTAGTGGTTCGTCAAGGAAGGCACTGATAGACTTCTAGAATTGAGGATTTGCGAGGTGATAGGTGAAGGATGCGTTGGATATTCRTGTCAAAGGCCTAGGAACTCACATAATTCAAGTCTCTAGTGGCCTCTAGAAGATCTAGAAGCCTCTCCCAAGCCTCCTCCAAGATCCTTACTAGTGTTTTCCTTTTTCCATCTCGTTTAAACGTTGTTTGATCCTTACTAGTGTTTTCCTTTTTCCTTTTTCCATATCGTTTAAACGTTGTTTGATCCTTACTAGTGTTTTCCTTTTTCCATCTCAAGGTTTGTGACATGTTGAACCTGTTGAGAAACACAAACCAACAAAGAGAGAGAAACGATATATATATTCCAATGAAACTTATGCATAAGATCAAGGAGTTATGCAATAAAAATGGAGACAATTTTATAGGAAAGAAATGTATTACTGTATTATATTGATGAAAGTGGAGAATACAACTTGTGCCTTGATGTTGCAAGGTCCCTTCCGATGGCCCTTTGCCTCAACACACATACACTTTTTATCCAATGATTTTGGTGAAGAGTATACACAACCTGACTTGGAAAGCTAAAGAAAATATATCCCAAGCACAATCTTCAGTAGAATTCTTCATATACAAGCCAGCCTAGCCTTTCTCGTGAGAGAACCCTCCTTATATAGAGTAAAGGGGAAGGGATGAAGGGATTAGGATGATCCCACTAAATCAGAGAAGTGGTTGAGATCCAAGCCAATCAGAGGCCACCTCATCCTTTCAAAGATTCCATTCTAGAAAATTCAAGAAATTCCTCCTTTTCCTTCGTTTAAACATCAACACACCCTTTACACTGAGAAACCTGCGACGATGTCGCAGGCCACTATGGTGAAACTTGCGACGATTTGGAATTTTTGCACCCTTAACACTGAGCAAGGTGCGATGATCCTTCTTTACATGTTTTTTCAATAAGGAAAATATGATTTCATCTCTCAGGGAAAGTCTTATTTCTTCAATATCCTTCAGGGAATAAGGAAAATAATCTTTCTTCTAATAGGTGATACACATATCATCAGTGGTCACGAGGGTGACAAAAATAATGTGTAACAATGACCAAGGAGTTGCAAGGAGAGGCAAGGAGCAAGGAGGATAAAGGATCTTGCATCATCACTTGATTTATCTCTTGATGTAATTCTCTTATGATTAATGATAGATCATTTGGTTTTCCCCTTGAATGTTTGTCTTTAATACATGAATAATTAGATATGATCTTGTAGAATATAGATCAGGTTATATCCAAGATAGATCTAGGACTCTAACACTAGGAATAAGAGTAAAATGGTCTTGTTTTGTATTTCGTGTGTAGGAAGCAATTTGTAGAAGCTGGAGCTGGAACTTCAGGACTATAGCAGCCAATATATGATAAGTACAACCTTCAGGAAAAATTTAATCCATTCTCCAAACTCTTTCTGTGTGATATTATTGCATGTTTCTAGGAGAACCATAGGAAATATATCCCCATGTCTAGGATTTCTAGGCCAATCCTAGGGAGATCTTACTGATTATTCAGTGAGATACCTGTGAGAAAAAATCCCAGAACAATGGAACAAGGTGGTTGCAAGTAGGAAGTGGAGAAAATTATGCAACAAGGGAGAGGAAACAAAATGTTTCTTAATTAGCATTGACGAGGAGGAAATTGAAATGTTTGGCATTCCCATGGGAACATGCCTTTGTATAAAGGAGATGCATTGGTATAAGACAAGGGTCGGTAAATTGCATTGGGAGGTTCAATTTGTTATAACCCTAAATTGCACCAAACATGCATACCTGGCATTAGGCCATCTAACTTGCTATCTTTTCCAAGCCATCAGTGAAAAATCTCTTCAAAAAACCATTGCTTTTAAGGTGTACGTGCCCTACACCACTACTACCCGTGTACACACGCCTGTTGACCCACTACAACCCGCGTACACTCACTGAATATCGCAAAAAAAGGAAATTTGCATAGGATATTGGTTTTCGTGTCGTTACTTAACCATTTGATCACCCATAGCCAGTTACCCCGACCGTTACTGTCCCTTTTGGCCTATAAAAGAAGGGTTTGGGGTCCTATTGCAAGGAGAAGCACGAGAGATAATAAACTCTACCCATTTTATCAACCCCCCTTTGCCCCAATTGCAAAGCCCTTGCCATTTCCCTAAGAGAGAATGGAAGAGGAGAAGAAGACGTGGAAGCAGTTGGTGCATGGTGAAGAGGAGCCCAGGACCAAGTTTGAGGAGCAGTGTCAGTCTCATGTTGTAAGTGACTTTTGTGAGATTAATATAAAGAAGTACTTTTTCCGTCCCGCCAAATGACGTCTTAAACTTATATGATTTGTTTACATTTCTTGTTTATGATGTCTACCCACTAATCCATATGTAGAATGCATGATTGTAGTTTCTTGTTTGTCTTTTGATGAATGCAGGTTAGCCTTGGGAGGATATTTGTAGTCAAGAAACAACCAAGCGCAAAGGGATCGACATCAGACGCAGAGTTTAAGGTAGGCCTACCAGATCCATCCCTCTTGTCTTTTATGTATGATTATGGGGTAATGTTGGGATAGTGATAAAAAGTAGGAGACTTTAGACAGTTAGCTTTGCCTACACTTTAGACCCTTTGTGTAGCCCGTAGAGGGGTTTTCTCGCTATAGCAGAATTGGAGACCGTACTGGGGAGAGCATCTAGGGTCTTTGGGGATATTTCTTGTTGGGTGCTTTGAATCGGTCTATTTACTGTTTTCTGAGTTTCTGTGAGATTTTTTGTCATCAAGGGATGCTGGTCCTCCATACCAGTTCTCCTTGCCTATGCTGGACTATCGTTTTTTCATTTTTTTGATGAGTTGCAGAAGTGTATGTGGCCTGTAGTGGGCCTGCACGCGTGCATATGCACCTTGCCCTTGGACAACCCGCGTACATAAGTTGGTTGTTGAAGTGTTAGTAGTGTGCTTGTTGAGAAATGTTTTGTAAAAAGAAGAGGCAGTCATCCTCTTCCCTGTCAGGAGTCACACTTCTCAGAGGTTTTCTTGATCTAGTATTGGTTTCTGTTATAGCAGTCTGTAGCCTAGGTCTGACTTTAGTTTAGCTTTATTTTGATCAAAGATTTATTTTGTTTTCTTTAATAGGGTTTTTAGACAAGTTTGTGAGTCGGCTTTGATTTGCCTGTTTGGTATTGTTAGTGACTCCTTGCGATCTGCGTTTGGGCCTGAATTCATTTCTTGGTCCTGTCTTGTCGTCATTTTTTCCTTTTTTGCTTTGGAAGAAAAGAAAAGAATTCATTTTCAAATTTCTTGTTTTGAAGCAGAAAACAATAAAAAACAAATCTTTCATTACTTTGTTTGGTAAAGTAGTTTAGGTTAGTTGCTTCATTTACCAAGGAAAAAGAAAGTTTTCTTAAGTTCTTTACCAGAATGCTTAGGACATTAAGTAGCTCATAGTCGAGCGAAATCTTGTTTTGAGTTTTTCTTTTCAAAGATCTGAGAAAAGTAGTTACAAAAACTTTGGTGAAAGAGTTTCAATTGGCAAATCTTTATTTGTGAAGAAAGAAGTACTTTTGTTTTCAGTATCATCTTATGCTCTTCTCTTTCGTCTCTTAAAGAATATCACTGGTTTCACTTTCGTTCCTTTTGACTTAAGACAACCACTAAAATTAACGCTTAATTAAAAGTTATTAGACTTTGTGTTTGAAGGGTTCATCAATTTAGTCTAGGCTAGAGCCTTGATTTAGGATTGGAGAGGAAAATCTTCAAGGCTACAAAAACAAACATAAGAGTCTGAGCTAGGGAGTGCTTGCAAGTCCAGTAACCGTGAAAGTTATCCGGGACCCCCCTCTAACACAGGGGCTAAACACAAGGTCGCGTGCAGAAAGATAGTGGAGATAACCCCTCCAAAGCCGGACCAAGTGTAATGGGGAACGCATATAGAGGGCTTATCTTGGGATTCTGTTGATCACATTTTCCATGGAGCTTCGTGGGTCTCGATTCTGTTCAAGGTCCTCAGTTGTCTTTCGGAACACTTGCTTTTGATACCCTTGATAGGTTTTAGGCTTGATACCCTTCTCATTACGGTCCACCCGACTGTCGATTGTACCCGCCTGGTGACTGTTTGTGCACTGGCAACCTAGTTGCCTTTATCTTAGTGACTTACACAGTTAACTGTGGGGGTATACCATGGTATCTAGGGCAGACATCGGGCCACGCTTTGTAGAGTATACCTGGAGGGTGCTTCCATATTCAAGTTGCACTTGCACAGGTAAGTTTCTCTAGTGTTGGTTGTTGTAACTGTTCTTCCAACTAGCTAGTGATCTGCTTATCTTATCTCATAAGAACTTTTTCTAGTGTGTGTTGGTTTTTAAAAGATTATAGAAATCCCTAGTGTGTCTTTGATATTCTCACACAGTGGAGGATTAGGAGCTCCATCGATCGCGAAGGCTTTTGGGCCTGCCACCGGTTGATCTCGAGCCACCCCGGCCACCACTAAGGCGAAAACTAGACTAGCAAGGGTCTTTTGAGGCAACCAGGTTATAGGAAATTGTGCTTGACTCATCTCTGAGAGAAGAACATTTGATTCTAGAGGAACCAATCATTTATTACCTCAAAGCGCAAGCTTTTGGTCCTGATAACCCTCAAATCACTGATCTATCAGTGCCCATCGTCGTACAGGTTCAACCTTACGAGCGTCAGGTAGTTTCACAAGTAGCAATGGAAACAAATGCTGCTACTTCTTCAAGGAATACTCATATTCCCTCTATGACTGTCACTACAAGGGGTATTTTGCCTCCTAACCAACCGTCGTCGATCTGGACCACTATGGTCTTGACTGCCTCTACCTCGGGCAATGGTTTGATTCCTGTTGGAAGATTGGTTGTTGTCATTGATGTCAACCCTAGTCATGGGTTTTGGACCGCAATATTGATGAAGGTATTTGGACATGAAGGAAAATGCACATGCAGATATAACACCCATGGATGGATAGTATACATCATGTTTTTTCCGGTGGTATGTGGCA
>ML802890.1:55209-118438 GCA_009831015.1 Picea engelmannii
AAACTTAGGAATTCCTTCCTCACAAGGACCTTGGAATCCATGGCAGGGATCAGTTCCCTTATCAGGGATGCCGACCGGGGGCAACCCCTTCCATAGCCAATGGAACCTCGGGCAAGGCTCAATACCTATGCCCATCGGATTGGCAGGGGGTAGCCCTTCCCAAAATCCTTGGAATGCGATGCAAGCCCAGTCCTTTACATTCTATTACAAGAGTCAGTCGATGACATATCAACAAGCACATAATCCGCACACTGGTCACGACCATGGTTATTACTAGAATCCTAGCCAACAACCTAACTTTTCCTAGCAACCTGGTGCTAGCCAAACTCTAGGCTCCTTTTTCCCTGGTTACAATCAAGAACCCAAATTACCGTTTCTGGCAACTTTGCACTTGCCAGAATTGACAAGGTTATTAAACAGCCCCATCTGTCACGATCACCATTGGCCTCCGATGTCGACCAATTTACCTTTGGACATTCCAAAGTTCGAGGCCAAGCCTAACGAAGATCCAGGCGATCATGTGACTACTTTCCATTTATGGTGCTCATCCAACTCTTTGAGAGATGACTCCATCTAGTTGTGTTTGTTTCAACACACTCTCATCGGGACTGCGGTGAAATGGTACATCGAGCTCGACCGCTCGAGATACTCCTCCTTCGGCGAATTGGCAATGGCGTTATTAAACCATTTCCAATTACCTGTGAGATACGATGCCGACACCAAATTGCTAGCCAACTTTGAGCAGACAAGAGCGAACCATATCTCAGATCACATCTGAGAATGGAGACGTTAGAAGAGTTTGATAAAAGTGTCATTCCCACCGGCATTCCTGCTTGAGTGGTTCCTTAAGTCTTTGGTACCCCAGTTATCTAAAGACGTCACAACCTCGGGGGTCTTTTCAGAGGAAGAAGTGATAATGAGAGCCCAACAACTAGAACTGATTTACTCTCAGTCTGGTTTACTTTATGAAATTTTACCAGATGCACCATGGTCGATACTTGACAAGACCAAACAGATATCTGGACCACATGTTGATGGTATTGTACGTTCAGCGCAAACGAATCTCGTTGATCAACTGTCGAATCAATTGCAGCAATTGTCAATACAACAGACAGCGGCCATCCAGACCATTGGTTCGGTTGCTCCCCCTACTCAAACGTCGTATGTACACAGTGTGCAATCAAAAAACCCAAAGGCCACCCAGTAGCCCGATAGAAATAAGAAATAGCGAAAGAAGGTTAAGGGGGAGAAGAAACCTACCAATAATGTTGGAGAGGGAAAAAATAAAAAGAAGAAGTTGAAGTATCTGTGTAACCATTGCAAGGAAGACCATCCGACTCATCAGTGCCCTCATCTTGTGGAGGCCCAGAAGTTATTGGCACAGCAGCAGCTTGTCATGTTAACAAACCCATTTCCACATGGGCAACATTTAGCTCAAGCCTCTTCAAGTGCGGAAGGGGTCGGTCAGGGACCCCCTCCATCTTTGAGTAATCCTTCATCCGTGAATGTGTACATGATGAAAGGTAGCGTTGACATAACGACTAGGAAATGCGACTACGGAATGCCAAACAACTCTGAGAAGGGTAAAGAAGTCGAAAACCCATCTCTTCCTCTCCAGATTGAGAAGACATTGGGTGAAACAATGACACGCATCCCCAAAGGTGCGTTCAAGAAATCTTCTCACAACCCAAACGCAAGGGCCGCCCAGAACTACTATGTGGTGGAGGATTTGTCACAAACCCCTTGTGAGATGTCATCTTTGGAAGTCCTCTAGAGCCACCCTTCCTAGAGAAAGGCTCTGTTAGTTGCCTTAGGATCTACTAAGACTCGATACAACTGACTTAAAACCTCATCTTCCTTACCACATAGCATTTCAGATAGTAATGGCTTACACCACAAAAACTTTTACTCGGAACATTTTTCGCATGGTGGTTGATGAGGATGCCTCGACATGCGTGATGTCTTTGTCGTGTTAGAAGTCCATTGACCAACCCATTTTGTCTTCATCACCTACTCTTCTTACTTCTTTCGACGGTCATTCCTTCCGACCTCATGGAATCATCCCCTCTTTTCCCATGCAGTTAGGAGGGACGACCGTGTGCGTTGAAGTTGAAGTGGTCAATGTGTCTCTCGACTACAATCTCTTGTTAGGAAGGAGTTGGACCTACACTATGCAAGCATTGGTCGAGACAGTTTTCTGGGTCTTGTTGTTTCCACATGAGGGTCAGATCGTGACCATTGATCAGTTATCCTTCTCCCGTCCTGACCCTTCATTGGGGGTATCCACAGTCTCGATGATTAATAACCCTCAGTCCGACATCATCAATGTAGGGGTTGGTTTATGCCCACCTGTGATGGGTACTTTCGATTACCCTCCTCCAACCGACAATGTCCATTACATGTCGGTTGTTCCTGACCCGCTTAGGGCCAAAATTTATCAAATCTCTTCATTTTGTACGACTTACTTTAATGATCTGTGGACTCTTCCTTCCCCATCAACCACAATGGAAGGTACAAGGCACCATGGCATGGCCATACCTTTGTCCACGACAGAAGTTGCGTACTCTACAGTCCAACAAGATTTCGTCCACCCTGATCTGACTCCCGCATAGGAGTTAGATCTGAGTCTCTAACCTATATGGGCTCAAGGTTCCCTCGCCGATAATGATTCTTTAGAATTGGTATTGCCCTCAGACGAGGCTATTATTGATTCAATGACTAGTCTGAACAGACCCTTGGATGATCTCCATCATAGATATTATTTCCTCCCAGAGTTAAGAAGAATTGAAGCAGGTGAATTCACTCTGACTATGACTGGAGAAAAGGCTCATCCTATCAATGCTTTGGCTATGCACGTTGTTTATGCTAAAGGAAATAGGGAAACCATTGCTCAAACGATACCTATCGATATCTCCAGAACCCTTGGCGTCGTGGAGAATATCTTCGTTGAAGCAGACTGCTCCCCCGAGGAGATTCGAATCTACACAGATTTATTTAAAGAATTTTGTGACGTGTTTGCTTGGTCTTACGAGGAAATGCCAGGCATAGATCCAAGAATCGTCGAACATGAAATCACAACATATCCTAATGCCAAGTCGGTCTGGCAGAAGCTTCGTCCAGTGAATCCTAGGAAAGAAGCAACTATTAAGGCTGAAGTAGAGAAACTACTCCAAGATGATTTCATCTACCCCGACCAATTGACTCAATGGATGTCAAATCCTGTTCCAGTCAACAAAAAATAGGGTATGATTCACGTATGTACGGAATTCCGTGATTTGAACAAGGCCTGTCCAAAGGATAATTTCCCCACGCCATTTATTGACCAGATAGTCGATGAATGTGCAGGTTGCAAAACCTTTTCTTTCATGGATGGTTTTTCGGGATACAATAAGATACAGATCAAGCCCGAAGACCAACAAAAAACCGCTTTCATCTGTCCGTGGGGTACATTCGCTTAACGGAAGATGTCTTTTGGTCTGAAAAATGATGGAGTTACATTTCAGCGGGCCATGTCTTTTTCTTTCCAGGACCTCAAACACATAGTCAAGGCTTATCTCGATGATTTAGTGTCACGATCTCGCAAGAGAGTTGATCATCCTGCACACCTCTGAATTATCCTTGAGCGATGTCACTACTACCGGATCTGCTTGAATCCAAACAAATGAAGCTTTTGCATAACATCGGGTCGTCTGTTAGGTTTCATATTTTCAACAACAGGGATCATGGTCGATCCTCTAAACATTGAGGTAATAGTTCAGTTGTATCCCCCGTGCACAATCCCCCAGCTTCAGTGTCTATAGGGAAAAGTGAACTTTTTATGGTGTTTCATCCCAAACTATGTCAATATCACAAAGGGTCTTATGCGTTTACTGAAGAAGGACGTTCCTTTTCATTGGGACAAAGTTGCTCAACGCTCTTTCGAAGCGTTGAAACACACCCTCACATCTACCCCTATGCTTCGACCACCCAATTATAATAAATATTTATTATTGTACTTGGTCGCTGTGGAGTCAACCGTCGATATGGTCTTGGTTCAGGAGGATGATTTTCTCTTAGAATATGTGATTTATTACCTGAACCGAGGCCTGGTTGGACTGGAACTCAATTATTCTCACATTGAAAAACTTGCATTGGCAGCAGTTCATGTCGTCCAACGGTTTTGTCGTTACATCTTGTTTTGCAAGACCACCGTAATTGCCATTGTGAATCTATTTCAATACGTGTTGACACGACGTGTAATTGGAGGAAAGATCAGTAGATCGATAGTTATCCTCCAGGAATTCGACTTGGATTTTGTTTCGGTGAAATCCAAAAACTCGTTGGTCTTTGCAGAACTCATTTCGGAACTTTCGATCGAATCAGGTCATGTTATACTTGACGAGTCACATATCAAAGGAGACGTGTTTCTAATCGCGTCTTCAGACCCCTGGTACGGAGATATACTAGTATTTCTCCAGAGTTTGAAGTGCCCTACCTTTGCTTCTCGTGATGAGCGTCATCGTATACACCATCAGGCCAAAAAATATCTCATACTCAACGACACTCTGTATCATCGAGGTGTAGATTGCATCCTTCGTCGGTGTCTCACCCATGCAGAAATCGTGCTTAATGATTGCCACACTGGAGCATGTGGCGGTCATTTGTCTAGGTTGGCAACAACCCAAAATATTCTACGAGCCAGTTACTTTTGGCCGACATTAATCAAATATTGTGTTGAATCGGTCAAGAAGTGCCACCCGTGCCAAATCTTCTCTCGGAAGATGAGGGCACACCCCACTCCCATGTTTCACGTCATCATAGTTGGTCCCTTCACCAAGTGGGGGATTGATTACACTACATGCAACCCTCCTTCCGTAAGGGGGCACTGTTATATCATCATAGAAGTAGACTACTTCACGAAGTGGGTCGAAGCTATGCCAATGTTTAAATATAATGGCGAGACCGCGACTCTCTTTTTGTTTAACCAGATAATAGAAAGGTTCAACATCCCGAGAGAGATTGTCACTGACCATGGCAGTCAATTTCAGAACAAAATTATGTCCGAGTTAACATAAAATCTTGGGCTGAGGCAAGAACATTCATCACCCTACTACCCACAAGTGAATGGTCAAGTGGAAGCTGTGAATAAAACCCTTAAGACTATCTTACAGCGAACGATCGATTCGGCCTGGTCAAATTGGCATTTGATGTTGTATTCGACATTATGGGCCTACCAAACGTTTGTTAAGGTTGCAACCGGTTTCTCACCTTTTCAACTCGTTTACGAGCTGGAAGCAGTCTTGCCTATAGAGTGCCAGATCCCCTCTCTAAAGTTGGCAGTACAGTTATTTCTAGACACTTCACCGCTTGAAGAGTGTTTATTATATCTTGAGCAGCTCGATGAGCAATGTCGGGATGCAGCCTTAGCTAACGAGGCTCATAAAAAAAATTCAAGTGTCAGTATGATTGGTCTGTCCGTCCTCGGATTTTCTCTGAAGGTGACCTTGTCCTAGTCTATGACCAAGATAAGGACCCCTTGGGGGCAAGCAAGTTCAAACCCATGTGGTTTGGACCTTTCATCGTGAAGGAGGTTCTAAAGAAGGGTGCTTATCATCTGGTGGACTTTGAGGGAAATGCTTTGGCAGAGCCTAGAAATGGGCTCTACCTCAAGAATTATTACTCATAGGTGGGTCGCCTTGGGTGACTTCTTGTAACATATGTATAGTCCTGTATATTCTCTTTTTAGTTTTTGTCTTTTGTTTTATGGACGTGTCATTTTTGATGTCATCTTTTTCACTGTGGCAGATGTCAAGTGAATCAGAGGTGTTCGTTGGGTTCGCAGACGGCGCTAGATGACACACTCGGAGGCTTGCTTCTGCAGCTTGGTTGATTTTCACACCTCAGGACCAGTTGCTATCTTCAGGAGGTATATGTTTAGGTGAAGCCACAAAAAATGTCATCGAATACAACGTAGTCTTAGAGTTGCCTCATGAACCTTCGGGTCTACTTAGATGCTCAGTTGGTTGTGTCTCATTTAAATGGGGTTTACCACATTTACGATCCTACACTACACCGACAGTTCCTTAGGGCATGTCTCTTAGAACGAAGATTTGATTACATTACGTATATCCATGTTCCTAGGAGATTGAATCAAATCACAGATACTCTAGCTAATCATGTATTAGATTGGCATATTGCACACATGTAAGAAAAAGCACACACACGCACATGTGAATACATTTGTAAAATAGATGTAATCCATAAGACATAAAAAGATGAAAAAGATCCATATATATATATATATGTATAAATATCAAAGTACATGGGTGGGCGCAAGCGCCTCAAAAATATGTCTAGTAAGAGTCACGGGGCTTATGCCCTCAAAAATATACAAAAGGTGCTCACGACACGTAAGTAGTATAGCCTAGCTAAGGGCGGGGCCTGTTGGCCCTGCCGTAGTGAACAACAGCATTCGCCAAACGCTGAAAGAGCTGGACCCAGGTCCATGGCACCCAAACTATGTGAGGTTGCATCGACAGTGGGAGATCCTTGATCTCCACCATAGGGATTGTATGAGTGAGCATGGTAAGGTTCCACTCTACCCGTCTCAATACTCTCTCAGCCACTCCGGCTAGAGGCCCCCTACTGCTGTTGGTCCGGCGGCTCCAACTAGTCCTGCCTCTGGTCGAGGACGCTGCCTAGTCCTCGAGAAGTATGTTGGACGCACTGGTCCCACATCTGTACATAATAGATACGTAAGTGTCAGATACTCTGGTATACAAAAAAAAATGATATATATAAATGACATAAAAATTAAATAAAATTTGAAAAGAAAAATTACCCATCTCTCCTCGCTTCACTCCGGGAGGTACAGGCATGTCAAGGTTCCTAGAAAAATCGATCCTGACATAGGGGTAGTCCTCTATCGTCAGAATCTGCCATGACCACCAGTCAAAAAAATTGTCATCAAAGGCCTCAATGGTCCTCCCCCCCCCCTGTCATGGCAACAACGTCGTCCATAGGCATAGCGCTGGGAGATAGGCCTCGTTCCCTCGTATAGTCTCTCGAGGAATCAAATTGGGTACCCTCTCGAAGAAAAAGGAGCACAAAACGGTCCCAAACCCAAAGTTTTGATGCTCCCATATTCGACACTCTGTCAGTTGTCTCTTCATGCAATCCAGCATGGTGGTACTCCAGTCGAAAATCCGTGCATTTAAGCACTGTATTGCACAATGCATGTGCGCCCGAGAAGCTTGATGTAAAGCTGCAGATCCAGTGATCCGCCCAATAAGTAGAACTATCACTTTGAGTGATAGGTTGTTGATCTTATGTATAGGAACCTGAGAACCTACTTTCTCAGTACCAGCCTTGCAATGGAGTCCAATCAACTCCTCAATATTGAGAGGCCCAGGGGGAAAAGTGCACAAATTGATTGGATCCCCTCTACTCGAGAGACCAATTAGGAAGTAAATTTCCTCATTCATTGGAGTCAACGACTGCCCCTCGAGCATGAATGCCTCTACGTTGGGATGCCAGTAATCTATCAATGCATTTAGCAACCTGGGTTGTGCCCTCATAAACGAACATTGGAAGAATTTTTGCAACCTGCATTGTGACAAAACAACGATAGAAACAGGGTCCTCGGAAACCAAAAAATCAATGTCCTCATGCTCCCTCTCTCTCAAATGCACATACATCTTGCAAAAATCAAATGAATGGAGAATTAACTCTTGCATTTTCATTTTTTTCCACTTACTGAAGGGTGTACGCGGATTGTCTTGGGGACAGTCGCGTGTACACGTGGGTTGTTCTTGGACACCTCGCGTACACGCAGGGCCAACCTCTTTAAAGGTCAGCGCCCCCCCAAAAAAAAAAAATTGCAAAAAAGAAAGATGGAAATGAAAGAGAGGTTAGTGTGTACTTACTTGGTCCAAACAGAAGTTCGTTTTGTCCACTGAAGCTCTCGGAATCAACTATTTCAGCAAAGGGGTGTTTTTTGACTTTTGGTCAATTCTCAATTTACAATGGTGATAATGAGCTACCAACTTTCTATTTATAGACTTTTTGGCCCCTTTTTGTCATTTTTTGGACCCTTTTGTCATTTTTTTTGAGCTTGAAAATTATTTCCTATGGTTCTTGAGATTCTCAGGGGATGTTACAATAAAAGTTACTTTGGGTATTTGGGATTTTTTTTGAAAGTTGGGTCATATTTAAAGGTCTTTTGGTAAAAATTTGTTTTTCAACTTTGTGCATGTAAGATAGGATTCCACCTCCACTTGTTGCACCTCATTGTCTTTTTCACTTTTCCATAGGATCGATCCCACCGAATTGTGACACAGAACCCTCACTCATGCTCTAGAAGTGTCGTAATTTAGTGGTAGAGCCTACCTTCACATGGATGCCCTAAGTAGATCCTGGTTTCATTTTGGTGTCCCCGTCACTAATGACTATAGGCTCGGGAGACCTTATTAGTTTTTCCTGATAACAATATTGAGACTCATTTGCATGATTCATTATCACTCTTGACCTCACCCTTGGGACTCCCAAAACACAACGGGTCTTCTTTTAAGCCCTTTTCAGACCCTCTAAACATGAAAAGATTGTCGAGTGATCTTGTGGCCCTTCACGCTCGCTAAACTGAAATTTGAAGGCACATATGGCCAGCAGTAGTTTACCCCTTTTTCGGTCCAGATGGTCAAAAGTACGAACAAAGGTATACTCTAGGAGCCTCAGTTCTCTAGAAGAGTATTCTCAGGTATAGATTTAACCCTTTTTCGATCCCGAGGGACTAAACTTACGAAAAAGGAACCCCCACGATGTCCATAGTTAAGCTCTTTTCAGACTCCCTAAAATTGAAAAGATAGCCGAGTGACCTTGTTTCTTCACACTCATTAAATTGATCTAGAAGAACATCCCTTACGGAGTCCATAGTTAAGCTCTTTTCAAACTCCTTAAATATGAAAAGATTGTCGAGTGATCTTGTCTTTGTCACACTCATTAAAATGGTTTTGAATAGACGTTTGTTCAGTGCTAGTTTACCCCTTTTTTGAACCGACTAGACTACCTTTGAAAAAGGTACCCTAGTGGAGTCTCCTTTTACATTTTTTCAGACTCCCTAAAAATGAAAAACCGTCGAGCTTACCTTCTCTGGGCTTGTTAAAATTACATCGAAGGACGTTATCATTGTGTCTTATTAATCACATTTTCATTCCTGCGTCTTTGGCCTAATGTCAGCTCCATGTTTCTTTCAACTGAACCATTTGAAGCATGCCTTATACGTAAGCCTTGTAGCACTTTGCCTCTGCGTCTTGACACCTTGACCCATGGAGGATTTTTCTGAGTGTCCCTTTCCTGCATATGTCCCCTTTTCTCTAAGCATATGTGTGTTCCTTGCATTTTGAACTAGTATGTCTAGGACACTCATTCCTCCTTTGTAATGTAGCATTCTTTCATTCTTTTTCAAACTTTCCAAGATTATTGAAAAGGACAAAAAAAAATCAAATATACCCCAAAAAGAGGAAGGGAAAAGTATTTTCTTTTTGTTGACAGCACAATGAGTCACCCTTGGAAAAAACACATCCTTCCATTTGTTCGTCAAGCTTTAGGATTCAATATGACCTTAGGAAGTTGTTCTCGCTACATAGAGTTGTGTCCTCCTCCGTTTGGTTCTCCTTCCAAACATTTGGAGAGTTCGTGTTGCCTCCTGCATCATGAACTTATGTCAATGACATGCTCCCTAAGTCTCATCTTTTGTCATGTATTTGTCCAAGGTAAGTCTTACTAAACTTGAGTCGGTCCTTTTGCAGTTTGTCTCTTGTCCTCATGCCCGGCCACCCCGAAAAACCAATCAAGTCCTTGCTCAAAATCAATGAAGTTTTATGCATGATCATCAAGATCCTCTTGTCTGTTCCCGACGATCCATCGAAGACCTCTGAGGAGTGAATTTGTACACTCATATTACACTCCTACCTGAGTTTTGAATATTTTGAAGTTGTTGCTTGAGCTCTGAAGACCTCATCTCCATCCATCGAGCGTCATTGGCTTCTTGAAGATGGATACCATACATGTATATCTTTTGATTTTGAGATGTAGATCCATTGTGTACTTCTTGCGGATACACTTTATATAGTTATGTGACATGTATCTGCAGTGTATTTGATTGGCAGCCATGATTTTATTTCATCCCAAGCATGGGTATGCCCGCCTCAGTGAGACAAATTGTTATTTTGCAGATGACACCTCCTGAACTCTGGTCCCTGGGCTCACTCGCGTCGTATAGTGGTGAATATTTGTAATGTATTTCAGTCATTAGATGCTCTTATGACCTCACACATTAGGGGGCATATGTTATAACCCTAAATTTCTCCAGACATGCATACCTGACTTTAGGCCATCTAACTTGCTATCTTTGCCAAACCATCATTGAATAAGCTCTTCAAAAAACCATTGCTTTGAAGGTGTACACACCCTACACCACTACTGCCCGCGTACACACACCTGCTGACCCACTACGAGCCGCATACACTCACTGAATATCGCGAAAAAAGGAAATTTGCATAGGACACTGGTTTCTAGATCGTTACTTAACCGTCTAACCGCCCATAGCCAGTTACCCCAACTATTACTATCCCTTTTGGCCTATAAAAGAAGGGGTTGGGGTCCTATTGCAAGCAGAAGCACGAGAGCAAAGAAACTCTGTCCATTATATCAACCCCCCTTTGCCCCAATTGAAAATCCCTTGCCATTTCCCTAAGAGAGAATTGAAGAGGAGAAGAAGACGTGGAAGCAGTTGGTGCATGGTGAAGAGGAGCCCAGGACCAAGTTCGAGGAGCAGTGTCGGTCTCATGTTGTAAGTGACTTTTGTGAGATTAATATAAAGAAGTATTTTTTCCGTCCCGCCAAATGACGTCTTAAACTTATATGATTTGTTTACATTTATTGTTTATGATGTCTACCCACTAATCCATATGTAGAATGCATGCTTGTAGTTTCGTGTTGGTCTTTTGATGAATGCAGATCAACCTTGGGAGGAGATTTGCAGTCAGGAAATAACCAAGCGTAAAGGGATCGACATCGGACGCAGAGTTTAAGGTAGGCCTACCAGATCCCTCTCTCTTGTATTTTATGTATGATTGTGGGGTAATGTTGGGATAGTGATAAAAAGTATGAGACTTTAGACAGTTAGCTCTGCCTACACTTTAGACCCTTTGTGTAGTCCGTGGAGGGGTTTTCCCTCTATAGCACAATTTGAGGGTGAACTAAATAACTACAAGGTAGATCATGATGGAGGAAAATATATAGGGTGGATTGATTTCATGCCCAGAGCACATAGAACACACCATCCAAGGCAAAGCAAAATTTTCCAAACAAAAATAGATAATGGTGTTTTCTCGATAATCACCGAGATGTAGAAAAGGCCACATAGCTATTGACAATTTTGGAATTGATGTCCAAGAGAACCATTGCAATATGAATTTTCCTTAGATTAATTAAATCCAAATAGATCCATCTCATTGCTAGAGTTTTCCCTAGTTGGGTTCTCTAGGGTATATGTGTGTTTTCATTGCATTTTCTATTATTTTTATTTCCATTTGCTAAAGGAATGATTCAATCATAGAAGATCACTTAGTTTGTTTTAATGAAGGGTTAAATTTCTTGAAATCTTGTGTTATCACTACATATATGGTCAATTTCTTTAAAATAGTTTTTATACAATAAATTGCATCTTGCAATTATTTATCAGACCTAGCTTATGCACAGTGAGATAATAAAATAGAGGAATGCTTATTTAATTTCTACAGTGAACATATTAAACATCCATGTTAGTGAAGTTGATTAACCATAGGCCTACAATTTACAAATCAAATAACCATGTATAAACACACTATGAGCCTTTAATACTCTAGTAACAATTGATAACTACCTTCCAATTCATGCATTTATCCTTCAATAGTTTGACATGTTCGGCCTCATATTTATTAGAATTGATTATGAAAACTATTAAAAAAAAATAGAATATCAAGCCACAATGTAGATGGAAATATTGAGACACGTAGATGTCATCTAGACTTTCTATCATTTTGGAGATCAAAATTCATAATCTAAGAGGTATTTGTGTCTATTGACCTAATTATTAGTATGCCTCTTGTAATGGATCTTTCACCTATCTTGTGGCTTCTTGGAATTACTATTATGACTATAAAATACTCCCTCCTCGTTAGGAATTGACCTTGACTTGGTCAATGGTCATGCACATGGTTTACTATGGAACCTAGTATTAGCAAATTGTGTTGCATGTAAGGAATCCTATTTAAAGGCTCATTGTATCCCATTGTAAATCTCATTTACTTGTTAGTCTTGGATATATTGTCCAAGGGTATTGAAGATATCTTTGTGTGTTTTTCCTTGGTTTTGGTTTCCACCTTAAATTTGATCTTTGATCTATATGTGCATGTATTTATCTCTCTCTTGAAGGTGTAAAATTTAACATGGTATCAAAGTTCTAGTAGGCCTGGACTCTTTAGTGAGAGTGGTTTGTGATACTAGGATCCTTGGGTTGATATCAACACTACAAAAGTGGAGTTCTAGGAAGCAACAAAAAAGAAGATAGATTCTCATTGCTAAAGAGTTTATGTGTGATGTTATCAGGTTAAGAGATCTTTGTCCTTCGGTTAAATATTTTGTTATGGCATGCATCCTTGGGTTTGGCCTAAGGAGCTCTATAGTTTGGCATGATTTTTCTTGAAGTTGGAGATTCAAAGACATGTCACAAAAGTGAAAATTGTCTTGGAGGCACATGATAAGAATGGGTATAATAGATGAAATCTCATTGTTTATATTTTGTAGTGGGATCACAAGTGACATGATTGCTAACTATTGAAGAAATTTTCTTGATGATGATGGTTACTTGATTCATGCAATGGTTGTGTGGAAGTGAGACATGGAGTCTAGAAGAAAATTCATGAGTGTAGTCCCTTTCAATATGGAGTTATTTTCATTGAGTTTGAGAATAGGTTATTTACCTATGTAAAGAGAATATTTCTATAACACTAATTGGCATGCATAGCCTTGATTTGTTTAATCACTTATAAAGACTTGTTAACATTTGGAGTGGATTGTGTGTACATTGAAGGCTCTAAAAGTGGGCCATTTTTTGGCAATAGAGTCCAGGTGATGGAATTATGGGGAATATGGTGTAATAATATTGCATTCCTAGATAAACTTAGAGGAGGGTAACTTGTTTATCCCAACTCACATTTAAAGGGGGGTTGTTAGGAGTTAACATTGACTTGGTTAAGGGTTATGTGGTTTGGGGCACATGGTTCACTATGGAACCTAGTATTAGTACATTGTATTCCATGTAATGGAGACTATATATAGGCCTAGTGTATCCCATTTTGAAGCACCTTTAGTGGAAAACAAGGTGGGATTGGCCAAGATAAATGCAAATATCTTTGTGTGGTTTTCTTGGGTTTGAGAACTCTTGTGTTAGATTTGGTGTTTGATCTATGTTTGCATGTTTTTATCTCTCTCCTACAAGTGTAAAAATTAAGACTTCTTCCCCTCACCAATCCTTAATATTATTTAGTGTTGGTATTCGATACATTCTATACAATAGATAATCAACAAGAAATTGGATGTTTTCTTAAATTTAGACATTTAATTGCCAAAAATGTTTAGTAGACTAGTGAACCACCCAAACTAACATATTACTAATCATAGTTGGCACTCACCCAATGTAACAAAGTGAGAATTACATTAACCCTATTATGGATGTATTACAACATAGAAAGGAAGCCCCCACATATATTTAGAAAGAAAATCATTCATATAATATGATCAACAATTAGTGGGGGAATATTATAACTAGAGATAACTTATTCATTCATGTTAAAATTAAAATCTTACAGGTATCCATAGAGTTAGTGGCCTTTCAACTCACATAATGGTTGATTGGTTGTAGAATAAATATGTGTGCTTACTTGACCTCCTCTACTTATTTTGTGTGGCATGGTGTGTGTATATGAATAATAAACAAGATAATAAGCAGATAGATATGCCATACTGGGTATCTTAACATACTTTCTACAACTTTAAAATCCCCTCAACTCTTGTGTGCTATCCCAAATTGGTTTTGAGTTCTAGTTTGAGATAACATTTCAGTCCCAACATACCATGGTCCTTATGCCAATGGGGGTTTCCAAAAATATTGTGGCCCTACTCCTAACATAATGGTTAATTGGTTGTGGCATGAATATGCATTCTTTCTCATGGCTTACATGCAATATGAAGGATGACTAAAGGAAAGTAATCATCCATATTTGGCCCTTAGGAATGCCAAAGCATAACTAAGAGGGTGCCTTAGTTTTAAGTGCATAATAGAGGAAAATATCCATGGATTGACCTTCATATACCTTAATTTAACAAAGAATTTCTAAAGAAAGGAAAGATCCATGGTTATTTTTAGAGAATTACATTTAGTGTAAAGGATGACTAAAGGAAAGAAAAAGATCCATGAATCAAACCTTAGGAATTTCAAAGCACAAAGAGGTGAACCCCAATTTTAGGAGCACAATAGAGGAAAAGATCCATGGATCAACATCCACATACCTTCATTTCATAAAGGATGACTAAAGGAAAGGAAAATATCCATACCCTTAGGAACATTAAAGCATAACTAAGAGGTCATCTTAGTTTTAGGAGCACAATAGAGAAAAAACCCATAAATTGACCCTTAGGATTGCCAAAGCATAACTAAGAGATCACCTTAGTTTTAGGAGCACAATAGAGGAAAAGATCCATGGATCGGCCCTTATGAATGCTAACACATAACTCAAAGGTCACCTTAGTTTTAGGAGACAAGAGTATCAATATCTCATCTAATTGCTTCTCAAATGGATTGAAATACAATCTTTTTTTATAGTATAAGGTTAGAATGTGCACCAATGTACAAAGAAATACGATCTTTTTTTATAGTATAAGGTTAGAATATGCACCAATGTACAAAGTTCATGTGACATCATAGTTAACTCCTCTCTTGGCATGTAGAGACATAAACCAGTGACCATGTGTATGTAGTCTAAAAATTAAGTTTAATTTCGACATACAATCAAAATAGATTGAAACTCATGAAGGAAGCCATAAACTATAGAAAGTGCACTCTTTTGGAACTTGATTAAAGATACCAAAAAAAAAAGGTTCAAAATGTTTCCAAAAATAGATACAAATGGTAAAAAAGTGAATTACCAAAAAATAATGTGAAAATGTCTCCAAATATTCCATATGCTTAATAATGTACATGGAAATGTGCTAGATACATATATCTATACGTGGTCATCCTTGAGATGTGGAGCTCAATTGCCATGGTGAATAAGTTCTTCTTTGAATGCATTAAGCAATACACTAATAAACAACAAAGAAAGAGTTGAAAATGGTTTATTAAATGTAATTGTTTTTCATTTAATTATCAACCTGAGTGGGCCTAATTATTAAGAACATGTGTTTCCTCTTAAGAGGTCACAAGTTCAAATTCAGAGGGGGTAGGGTATGTATACCTCTGTAAACTTTACCAATCAAGTCACTGGACAGAGGGGAGTCCCTTGTCCCACAAACAAGGGGGTCTCATACACCAATTTGGTGTGGCTTCTCTGTGACCTTAAAAATAGATTATTATTATTATTATTATTATCATCATCAAATAATTAATTTAAACTTAAGAATGAGTTCGAACATAAAACTTACCATTCACATAAGGTTGAGTTTGAACACAAAACCAACTAATCACATGAATAGGAGAAAGATCCTAAGTAACATCTAAAATATTCGTATCAAAAATATCTATATATAAATTTTAAAAGCACCTAGATATACTAGGAAAGAGGATATTCGTAAATTTGAATGGGCGAGAGGATATATATTATATATCACTTTTGCATGTATATCTACGTTACTCGTATATACATGCCAAACTAGTATAAATATATATACTCGAGAGGATATATACACACTTTAAGGGCCCTCTAGAATCAAAGGAGATATTTTAAAGTTAGCTTGACGTGGCTTCTTGGTTTCCTCGAGCGCATGTGCCCTTTCTCACGTGGAATAACTTAAACTATTAAAACATATTTGGCTATCATAAAAGTTTCTTAATATTTTAAGTTAGATTATGATACCACTTGAAGCACAAGGCCCCATAACATGCTTAAATCAACTAGGCATCTCTTCTCTTACACTACTATAGTATTTTAAGTTTGAATAGGGACTTGGGTAGGATGATGACTCTAATTGTGCGTCATTACTCAACTTGTGAAAGAGTTGTTAAGTTACATGACCTCGGTTGTGTGAAAAAGTAGTTAAGTTACTTGTTTGCACATTACTAAAGTATTTAACATTATCCTTCATCATTTACTTTGTTGTGGTCGATGATACTTACTGTAGGAGTTGGCTCCTTTCCCTTATCTAAAGAATTTAATTCATTCTTCATCTTTATTTTGAATTTTTTTAAAAAGAGTTAAGTTTTGGTAATGAAATCCATGGAAGGGAAGGTTTTTTTTTTCTGGATCAATGTCTTTGTCACCTCAATGTACCAAATCTTTATCAATGTCTCTATCTCTTCTTTTTTTAGTGATGAAACAATAACAGTTTTCAAAGTCAACAATGTAACTTTTGTTGAATTCTTACTAGTGTCAGTAGAAGATTTGAATAGATATGATCCCAAAATTACCATTCAAAGTAGTTCAAAATTGAATTCTTTATTTTCCGCACTTCTTATTGTTTTGATGAAATTTGGGTGGTAATTAAGGACTCTATTATCATGTTTTAGTTGCAATCATGCTTGCATCAATTTTAGAGTCAATTTTAGTGTTGAATTGTCATCGCTATATTAAAATCATGATGAAAACAATTAGGTCACACTAGGGTCAGCACTGGCATTGATTTTAGAGATGACATCAACATTGATTTTAGCATCATTTTTAGCATCAAAATAAGAACAACATAAAGTCTAAAATTGTGTCTTTGTTTGCAACCAATTTGCAATGTACATGTACATCTAGTAACATCTTTTTTATATTTCTAATGTTAGTCTCAATTGCAACCATATTAAAGTCTAAATATTTTTCTTTTTAGTCATTCTCAAATCTCAATTACAACTATATTATTAAAAAAAAATGGTCATTGATCAAATCTCAATTATGGCGGTAAGGGTGTCAAAAAACTAAAAGGGAGATGAAGAATCATCATCTCCCATTCATTGTAGCTTATTTTTTAAATAATGTTAATTCTCCTAATATATTAAAATTCAATTTCAACTATTTTAGTGCATCATCATTTTTATTTATCCTTGCAAATTAACATAACTAATCCAATTGATTAGGGGATGAACTCAACTCATTTGAATTTGTTTTCCCTACACTACAAAGTAGTAAAATGATAACAACCTATAAAATAATTATAAATATATCATTAACTCAACAATATTAACGTGATTCTTTGTTAATTAATGTGATCTGAACAATAATCCATTATCATAAAAACAAATTAAATATAACTCAAAACATCACATTTAAGTTATAAAACTAAAAAAAAATTAATTAAACACAAAAACTCTCAATCTTCATATATACTAAGGACTACAACAAATTAAATATAACTCTATGCTAATAACTACAACAAATGGTCCACTTAAAATGCTAAAAACTGCAACAAATGGTCCACTTAAAAGACCTACAACAAATTAAATATAACTCAAAACATAACATTTAAATTATAAAATTCAAAAAATAATGAATTAAACACAAAAACTCTCAAGTATGCTAAGGACTACAACAAGTGGTCCACTTAAAAGACCTATTATTGTTGAAACATGTGTATTGCCTTCCAAATAAACAAACAAATTAGTAAATGTTTAGCAATCATATGCAATTTGATTAACATGTTTGTTTGAAGAGTTATTTCAAAGCTTTATAAATTTATGAAAATAGAACAAAATCAAAAGTAAAAGTCATAATGAGGTGGATAAAATTCTTATGTTACTCACTACCTACCAGTTGTTTAGGTAATACATTGCTCAAAACATATCTAGTTGTTTAGGTAATACATATCTAGTTGTTTAGGTAATACATTGCTCAAAACATATCTGTTATTTTGTTGAATCAAAATGAATGGATTTTCAACCAAAGTAATTTTAACAATCAAAACCATTTGTCAGGTATCCTCCTCCTCATGATGATGTATTCAATCATGACCTATGGAAAAATAAACTTGTCATTTTATATTTTAATGGTCATTTATTGGTTGATGATGTATTCAATCATGATCTATGGATAAATAAACTTGTCATTTTATATTTTAATAATCATTTGTAAGTTGGTAAGTCCCATTTATAAAAAGTGAGAAAATAAAACACTATGGGTGGCATATATCTTTAAAGGTCCTTGGTATATATAGTTAATAAATGTCAAAGTTAATAAATTTCAAGGTTGCTAAAGAAAAATTACCATACTTAAAGAAAAGTTATTATAGTTAATAGAAGTTTTTTGTGGTATAATAATTATCTAAAATTAAATGATTTTTCATTTACATAAATAATTAAATAATATAATGTTTGTGATAAAAAATAGTCAATTTATTATTATTATTTAACCATATCAATTTATTAATGAATCCATTTTTTTTTTATTTAAAAAAAAACTTAGAAGTACTATGATCCTCCATCTTCTTATAAATCTCATTTTCAATCTTTCTAGAATACAATTAATATTAATTTAATAATCCTCATATACATCAACTTTTAAATATTCATTACATATTTGTAACAAATCACCATTCATCCTTAGAGATTCTTCTTTGAGCACTATAATGATTAATGATTTAAATAGTTCTTTGCCTATAAAGAAAAGAAAATGGTAGGATGTGGAAAACAATAAAGTGAATCACTTTCTTTTATTCTCATACTTGATTTGTGGTTTATAGATTGAAAATTATTTTTAAAACTATTGCTTTTATTATATTTTTATTTTTTATTCTTTGCTTTTTTAAAGATAATTATTTTTATGGTTGAACATTAAAATGTAGAAACTTAATGTATTTTCATTATTATTAGTTTAATTTATCATTTTGTTTCTTTTGAAAACAATTAAATCTTAAATTACTAAATAAATTAAATGTGTAACCATTTATGTTTATGTTTTAGCTTTCCTTTTCAATTGGGAAGGAATAGTTAATTCAAAACCCATATCAAATGGTAAAGTATATTTCATAAGTATCAATAGTTTAGTATGAATATGAATTTCTAAGTCATCAAGAATCTATGAAAAAATATGTTACAAAAATATATTTTAGTAACAGTGAATGTGATATCACATTTTTTTCCCTTAAATAGATGAAAGGTTAGATTTGTTCACATGCCATAATATTCTTTAAAGATTAGTTAGAAAAAATCAATTATTTAGTACAAGTCTTATTGGTGTTGTGTGTCCAATGTTGTGAGAAAGAGGGTATTAAACAAATCTCTTTATATTATAAGTTTGCTAGTCAATTATACATCCATGTTGGATAGTGGTTTGATGATTTAAGTATTTTTTGGTTTAGTCATGACCTAAATTCTTGCTCCTATGTATTTACACTATTCAAAAATCATAATCTAGTGCCCCAAAACTCCCACTTTTTATGGAATGATGGATTTACACAATCCTACCAACTCACCCATGGGTATAGTGACTTGAGGTTCAAGATATTTTTCTTTTGAGTACTAAGCATAAGTCGCCATATTACCCCCATCTTGCATAGTTTTGTGCATGTTAAGGATTTTTATAGTCCCTCTATTTAACTAAAAAGAATTTTACTAACAAATAAAGAAGAAAGAGAAATCAAAATCGAATTTGTAGTTGTTGTTTTTGCTTCTTTGATGATGAATCCTGAAAATTTTCATTACTTCCATACCAAGCTATCATCTTTTCTCCACATGTCTTGCACAGACATCAACACAAAAGATGCAAAATTTTATAAACCCCCATCCAAACAAAAATGGAAAAAAAAAAATCCCTCATTCAAAAATGGAAAAATGAGAAACAATTGGAAGAGGTAAAATGGAAATTATCACTAAAAGAAGAAATTGAGAATTCTTCCTTTTAGGTGATCTACATTTGCAATAGAAAACTAAGGATCAATTGGGGCCAATCTTTGAAAAAATTAAACAAAATACTAAAATAACATAAATAAAAACCCTAATAAAAAAATGAAATGATCTTACCTTTCTATAGTTATCAAGATTTATTATACGAAATTATTGTGAATATTTTCTTGAATTCAATGGTGAAATTTTGGTCTAATGGATCTCAATGGATCCCCTCTACAGTTGTGACACCTTTCTTAGTTGTTTTTGATAGAGAAATAATTTAATGTCTTTTTCTTAAGTGACCTTTCAATGCCACCTTAACAAAAATGTTGATTGCACCAATAGTAGAGTCAGATATAATGTTGATAATAGAATTGGTCATAGTTTATTTTTTTCAATAAAAAATTGCATTTAAATAATAATAATAATAATGGGTTAGTGAGGGGGAATTTAAATTTTAATAAAAAAAATAAATGTCATATAGGGGCTTATAAAGGTTATGGATATCATCAATGGGGTCCTATGAGTTTAAGGGGTAAAGTTGTCATGCTTATAAGGGTTAAAGGGATAAGCTCAATGGGGTTATAAGGGTTAATGGTTTTATGAGTTAGTAATCAAAGGTTTCTGATTATTAGAGATTAGTGGATTAGGGGTTTAGGGTCACTATAGGGGTTTTGACTCAATGGGGTTATAGGGATTAGGAGTTATGGATATTTAGGAGTTTGAGGTCAATAAGGTTATAAGGGTTATCTAATTTGGGTTACTGGATTATATGGGTTAGTGGTTAATGGGTTGATAGTTAAGGGTGATAGGAGTTATGGGTTGGGGTGATAAGGGTTATGGGTTAGCAATTTAGTGGTTGTTGGATTACTAAGAGGGGGGGGGGAGGGGTGAATTAGTAATGCGCAATAATTGTAATTTTAACCACAGTTTATTCTTCAACAATATTCAATAGTTTGTTATTAGCATTCAATATATCATTAGCAGTATAATCATAAACAACATCACATCACAATATATACACAGTACACCAGAATTTACGTAGAAACCCAAATGGTAGAAAACCACATAATTCTTTTCTTATATATCAAAATAATACACTCATTGGAAACACCAACTTTCGATTCTCCAGCTTCAACTGAAAGGAGGCTCCAACCCCCTGTTCTTAGGCTCCAACCTAAAGGAAGCTCCAACCCCTTGAATTTTCTGGCTCTAACTAGAAGGAGGCTACAACCCCCTGATTTCTCCGGCTCCAACCAAAAGGTGGCTACAACCACCTATCATTGCCCTGTCCAGCCACCCTGTAATATAAATGTAGACCAATTATTTCTATCACAAACTCTGCAACTGTCACTGCCACTGATATTATCACTCTGTCTCTGTCACTGTCACTATCTCATCAACCTATCTTCTCATCAACCAACTAAAACCTATACCATACCATGCATCAACTGTATACCAACACACATACTATCTCATGCATCAATCATGAACCAAAGATACATCAATAAAGAATAGTGAATCGTGAACAAGAGTATCAACCATGTGTAACTTGTACCATATACCATCCCATCAACCATATGAATATATGTACCATATCATCAATGAAGTATCTCCAAGAACCAATGCATTCCCCTCATGCATATGCAACCATATAACATGAATATTCTGCAACTATATACAATCAAATCAAGGATAAGAACTATAAAAACCATGCCATATGTTGAACCAGATGTAAGAGTGATCCTCACTCATCCAAACAACCAAGATATACCATATCCAGATACCAAACCAACCATACCAAGTATGCCTCAACCATACACCACATCATGACCAAAAGTAACCATCAAAACATGTATACAACCATACCAATACCTCTGAAGCTGACCTAAAATAGTAAGATGTTGACATGTAACCTTCCTTTCAGACTCTAGGGACCTGGTACCAACATCTACTCAAATTTTCATGAGCTTTTCACATGTATGCGACTTTGTCCTCTACAACCCGCATATATACGCCCTTTTCTTCACTGTAGCCCGTGTACATACACTCCCTTACTGACCTGCAACTCGCATATACCTCATAAACTAGGGTTTTGCTATAACTCCGAGAGTTTCATCATTGACCCTTCTCTGCTATCTCAGAAAATGACGCTACAACCTTAGCAAAAGATCACTAGATCACAAGAAAGATAAACAATGAATAAGTGTGTGGGTATACTTGTGAATGAATCCTTGAGTTGCTTATATACTTGAGCTAGGTAACCCCTATCCTTAAATTAGGGCTTCTAGGTTTTTCTTGTTACAACAACTTTACCCCTTTGACCAAGACTTATAACAAACTAGGGGCTTCTTGTCCACTCTACGGGGCTTCCAACTTTACAAGGCCATATCTCCCTAACCGTGAGGAACCAYGTGGTGTTTTGCATATCACCAAAAATGSMACGATGAGTATTATCCATCTATGAGGGTCTTGTTTGCATTCACACTATCATTTCTATCCATATTCCTTATTCAACTTTGGGTGCCAAGACCACACYGTTAGCGCTACTGGAATATGCAACCAGAATTCTTCAAGGATTGACATCGATCTCTAAGGGTTGACATCATTCTCCAAGATCACTCTCCAAGGGTTGACATCAATGAAAACCAACAAACCATTGTCCARCAATGGTTAGAGATTAGTCAKATATTAATATACGAAGGTTTTGGAAGTAGTGGGATACTAATAGTTATGGGTTAAGGTTGGTTAAGGTTTAGTGGGATTATAAGGGTATAAAGGCTTACGGTCATTTAGTGGTCAGAGTTATTCATTGATTACAAAGGTAGAGTCAACCATGGATAACAATATACAACCATGGTCAACCAAGGTCAACCATAACCAACCATCATTATTGGGATAGGGGTTAGGGGGTTAGTAGCACAAACCATTGACATAATAGGGCTATATTTGACCATGGAAACCTATAGTTGACCATGTTAAACCATAGTCAACCATATTTACTAGTGGACAATATGTCAAGTGTTAGTGCAATAACATTAACCATTTATATTCATATGTAACAATTCTTACTAAGTTAAGGATTAGTGAGTAAATGGATTAGTAGCATTAACCATTTGACATAATAGGGCTACAATCAACCATCAACACCTATAGTCAATCATAGTCAACCATGGTCAATGATAACCCACTATATTTGTTATTGGACATTATTTCAAGGGTTAGAGGTCAATTAGTGGGGTAGCATCAACCATGGAAAACCATATGCAACCATGGTGAACAAAGGTCAACCATAGTTGATCATAGCCAACTATAGCTATTGGGTTATGGATTAATGGGTTAGTGGCATCAACTATTGACATAGTAAGGCCACATTAAAACATGAACACTTATAGCGAGGCATGGTCATTTGCAATCAATGATAATTAACCATATTTTTTAGTAAACATTAGGTCAAGGGTTAGACATCATTCAGTGGGTTAGCATCAACCATGGATAACCATATGAAACCATGGCCAACCAAGGTCAAGCATAGTCAACCATCATTATTTTGTTGGGAGTTATGGGGTTAATAGGTTAGTAGTGTCAACCATTACAATATCATGCCTAAATTCAACAATGGACACCTATAGCTAATGATAGGGGAATTTGGTGGTTATGTTGTAGCATCAGCCATGGATAACCATATGAAACCATGTTCTACTCAATTCAATTAATGTCAACCATAAACCATCATTACTAGGTTAGGGGTTAGTGGTTAATAGAATCAACCATTGAAATAATATGACTATATTTAACCATGGAATATTATAGTAAACCATTTTTAAGCATAGTCAACCATCTGCATTACTAGGTTATGGGTTAGTGGGTTAGTAGTGTCAACCATTGAAATAATAGAGCTACACTCATATGTGGACTCACATAGTCAACCTTAGTAAACCATGTTTGTTAGTGGACATCATGTCAATGATTAGCAATCAATTAATGGGGTAGCATCAACCATGGACAACCATATGCAGTGATAATCAACCAAGGTCAACCATATTTAACCCTAGTCAACCATCATTATCGGAAAAGGAGTTAGTGGTTTAATAACATCAATCATTAACATAATAGAGATATGTTTAACCATGAACACTTGTAGTTAACCATATTTGTTAAGTGACATTATTTATGGGGTTAGTGGTCGGTCAGTGGGATGACATCAACTATGCACAATCATCTTAAATCACAATCCACCATGGTCAATCATAGTCAACTATTACTACTAGATTAGGGGTTATGAGGTTACTGGATTAGTAGTGTCAACCATTGACATATATGAAACCATGGTCAACCATGGTTAATCTATTATTGGATTATGGGTTATGGGGTTACTATATTAGTAGTGCTAAACATTGACATATTAAGCATGCATTCAAAGATGGGCACCTATAGTCAACCATGGTAAACCACAATCAACCATATTCAATCGTACTCATTAGTGGACATTGTGTCAAGGATTAATGGTGGTTATGGGGTAGCATAAACCATGGAATACCATGTGAATCATAGACAACCATAGTCAACCATTGTTACTAGAGTAAGCCTACATTCAACCATGAAAACTTATATTTAACGACAATCTACCATGTTTGTTGGTGGACATTATGCCAAGGGTTAGAGGTGGTTATGGGGTAGCATCAATTATGGACAACGATATGCAACCATGGTCAACCAAAATCACTCAATGTCAACCATACTCCACCATCATTTTTGGGTTAGTGGTTTGAGGGTTAGTGAGTTAGTAGCACCAACCATTGATATATAAAGCTACATTTAACCTTAAACTCCTATAGTCAATCATGTTCCACCATGTTCAACCATATATGTTAGTGGACATTATGTAAGGGATTAGTGATCAAGTAGTAGGGTAGTTCAACCATGGAAAACCATACTAAAACCATGCCCAACTATGGTAAACCATCCTCCACCATCATTTGGTTGTGTTGCTTATGTGTGTGAGTGCATCAATATGTCACTTATGTTATGTGTCTTGTCTTATTTGTGTGAGTGCATCAATATTTCACTTATGTTATGTGTCTTGTCTTATGTGTGTGAGTGTGTCACTTATGTGTTAGGTGCATCACTTATGTTTATGAGTTCATCTCTTTTGTTAGGCATGTTGCTTGTGTGCATGATTGTGTTGTGTTGTGTGTGATTGCAATGCTTATATGGTCAATATTTGTGTGAATTCATCTCTTATATGTGTGAGAGCGTCACTTAAGTGTGTGAGTGCATGAATGCATCACTTATTCTTGTGAGTGTGTTGATTATGTTAGGTGTGTTTCTTATGTTCATGAGTCTGTCACATATGTTAAGCATGTTGCTTATGTTAAGTGTTCCATTTATGGCTGACACAAGAGTGTTGTTTATGTGCATGAAATATTTACTTATGTGGTTAGTGAGTCGTTTATAAGCATCAATGCCTTTTTTTATGTTAAGTACACCACTTATATGTGAGGATGCATCACTATCGTAGGTGTGTGGCTTATGTGTGTGAGTGCTTCACTTATGTGGTTAGCGTGTGACTTATATAAATAGGTGTGTTGCATATATGTTAAGTGCATCATTTCTATGTGTAAGTGTGTCACTTATGCATTCTAAGGTGTGTTTCTTATGTGTGCAAGTGTGTCACTTATGCATTAGGTATGTTGCTTATGTGTGTGAGTGTGTCACTTATATGTTAGATGTTCCACTTATTTGAGTGAGTGTGCTACCTTATGTGCAAACTCACTTAGGTGTGTAAGTGCATCACTTATGTGGTTGGCATGTCAATGATGTGCATGAGTGAAATATGTATGTGAGTGTGTTACCTTATGTGTGTGAGTGTGGACTCACTTAGGTGTGTAAATCCATCACTTATGTCATTGGCATGTCAATAATGTGCATGAGTAAAACACTTGTGTGTGTGTGAGAGAGAGAGAGTATTGCTTATGTTAGGTATGTCTCTTATGTGTGCGAGTGCATTTTTTATGTGGCTAACGCATCACTTATGTGTGTGAGTGCATCATGTATGTGTTAGGTGTGTTTCTCATGTGAATGAATGCTCCAATGCATCACTTATGTGCATGAACGGGTCAATTATGTTATGTGTGTCGCTTGTATGCATCAATGTTTTGCTTATGTTAGGTGCATCGCTTATGTGTGTGAATGTGCCACTTATGTGCATGAGGGCTTTACTTATGTGGTTGGTGCATCACTTATATGCATTAGTAGATCATCACTTATGTTAGGTAGGTCTCCTATGTGGATGAATGTGACTCTTGTATTAGGTGCATTGCTTATGTGCATGAGTGTGTCACTTATGTGTGTGAGTGATTCACTTATCTATTTGGTGCATTAGTTATATGCACTCGTGTGTAATTTTTGTTAGGTGTGCCACTTATCGGTGTAAGTGCATCAATGATGTGATAGGTGTGTCACTTGATGCTTATGTGCATGAGTGTGTGACTTATGTGTGTGATAGTATTTCTTATGTGCACGAGGGAGTTTCTTATGTGCATGAGTGACTCTCTCATGTGGTCATTATATAGCTTATGTCTGTGAATGCACCAATTATGAGTTAGAGATGTCTCTTATGTTCTTGAGTGTCTCTCTTATGTGTGCATAAGTGTGCCACTTATCTTGACGTTTTTCTCATGTGCATGAGTGCATTGTTTATGTGGTCATGTGTCACTTATATTTATGAGTGTGTCACTTATGTGTTAAGCGTGTTTTTTATTTTTTGAGTGCATGAGTGTGGCACTTATGTTAGGTGTGTCACTTATGAATGAACATATCACTTATGTGTGTGAGTGGGTTGCTTATGTGTTAGGTTTGTCACTTATGTGTGTGAGCATGTTCTTTATGTTAGGCGTAACTCTTATGTACATAAGTGTGTCTCTTATGTACATCCGTGTATCACTTATGTGTTAGGTGTGTCGCTTATGTACTTGAGTATGTCTCTTATGTGCATGAGTGTGTCACTTACATTATTTGGGTTGGTTATGTACATGTGTGTGTCACTAGCTTATAATTAGAGAAATTTTGAGGTAAAAAATGGGTCTCAAAACAAAAAATGTGTTATCAACATCAACTTTAAAAGAACCAATAGAATACAAGATGATCATGTCAACCACAAGGGTAAATAGTTTTGGAGGGAAAGAAAGAAAACTTATGTGCATGAATGTGTCACTTATGTTATGTGCATGTGCGTGTCATTTTTTTTATGTGCATAGTGCATCTTTTATGTACGCCATTTAGTGGGTAGCCTCAACCATGGATGCCTATATGCAACCATGGTCAATCGAGGTAAACTATAGTCAACCATCACTACTAAGTTTAGAATCAACGAATTAATGGGTTAATAGTATAAACCATTGATATAATAGGAAGATAGTCAATGAAGGCCACCTTTAGTCAACCATGGTTATAGTTAATAATATTTATTAGTGGAAATTATGTTAGGGGTTAGTGATTGGTTAGCAAGGTGGCCTCAACCATAGACAACTATAATCAATCATGGTCAATACAGGTCAATCATGGTTAACCATTGTTACTAGGTTAAGGGGTTAGTGGTGTGGAACAATTGACATATTGGGAATACATTTAACCATGGAAACCTATGGAATAACTATTAAAAGAATTGCTTGAAAAAAATGCACTCATTAAATTACAAATTAATTGATTTCATTACTAAAGGAAAAAAATAATATTCTTTAAATCATTTATAATAAACTAGTGTGGATGTATTTCTTAACACTATTGAGACCAAATTAAGATGCAAATCCATCCATATAGACATCCATTTCAAATATTGTGGTTTAATGTTTTTTTGATATTTATACCGAATATGTTTCCTATTCTAAAATCATCTCAAAACTTGACACAAGAGTTTCAAAATACCGACTCTATAATTGACACAAAATAGGTACTCAAACAATGACATAAAAGCAAGCATGTTAGCTTCTATTTTATGAAATAAAGACTCTATAATTGACACAAAATAGGCACTCAAACATTGACATAAAAGCAACCATGTTAGCTTCTATTTTAAGAAATAAAGACAATTTTGAGGACACATTCCTAAAATAGTATAGGTTAGTCTTAATCCTAGACTAAATAAACATGAAAATATATTAAAAATAAATCACATGTAATTATTTCAACGCTTAAAAAATTTAGTGTTAAGATGAATGTATGCTAGTTTAAAAGAATAAAAGATCTTGTCTCTTTTCTGTTTTCAATATTAGATATTGATTTTTTTTTCCATTTTATTTTATTTTACTAAGATTAAAGCAATAAAAAGCTATACATCTCTTCCATAATAAATTGTAAAAGTGTCTAACTTCTTTAAATATAAATATAAGAAAGAACTTGTAACTTTTCTATTTTCAATATTAAAGATTGATTTTTTTTTCATTTTATTTTTTTAAGATTAAACCAATACAATGTTTTACATTTCTTATATCATAAATTCCTTTTCTATTTTCAATATTAAAGATTGATTTTTGTTTTTCATTTTTTTTTTAAGATTAAACCAATACAATGTTTTACATTTCTTCTATCATAAATTGTAAAAAGCACTTAACTTTTCATAAACTTTTAGAATACTTATGTGATAGGATACTTATGTGATATAGGAGTGCCTAGTCTCAAAGGGGAATCAAGAGAGTTTAGCTACAAGAGAATCAAAAAAGTTCTAACAATGACTAATAACAACCCTGATCAACTTATTTTTTGCTCTAAATCAATTGAGATAATCCTTCAAGATATCTATCTATTTCTATTAAACCAATGTAAATCTATCTTAAACCTCGAGTTGTCAAACATATAGAGGGATGACAATTCTTAAGGTATAATTTATTTTATCATTTAATTTGAAGGAACAAATAGTAATAATACCAATTGAGATAATCCTTCGAGGTATCTATCTATTTCTATTAAACCAATGTAAATCTATTTTAAACCCCTAGTTGTCAAGCATATAGAGGGATGMCAATTCTTAAGGTATAATTTATTTTATCATTTAATTTGAAGGAACAAATAGTAATAATAGTAATTTATTTTTAATATCATGGCCAAGCCAAACACCAAATTGGTGTATGGGACACTGAATTAAATAACAAAAAAAATTATACCGTAATAAATTTGATACCTTTTTCACTGTTTGATAAATCTGAGTTTAAGATGAATTTACACTAATAAATAAATTTATAAATATAAATAAGAAAAATACACTTACTATCATTAAAACCCTATTACCCTTCCACAACTCATTAATAAAATTAGTTTTACATCCTCTTAGGCAGTTCTATATTACTGGCTGGCTACCACTTAGAGACATTATCATTTAGCCCAAGGTCCTCTTGCAGGGATAGAGACCAACCACCTTACTGAAAAACTGAAAAACCAAAGGACATTAAAAAACTGAAACCTCCCAAAATCCAAAAGACATAAGAGGGTGGCTTTGCCAATCCACCTACAATCCCAAGAGTTTTATTTTTTATTTTTTATGTTTTAAATCCATTTCCTTACCTCAACCATTTCATTCCCAATTGTAACAATTCTTCGTTAAAATCAGTGTCGATTACCTTGAACTCTTGTCTCTTATTATTGATTTCAAGATCCTTGAATTTTCAATTAGCGATGTTCACTCTGACAGACCTTCACGTATTCTTGGTATAGGCAACACAGAGAAGCGCAGGTCACGAAAGGCTCTGGTTATTGTATGTGAGAACGCTAATCACCATGAAGGACCTTCAGGTATTCTTCTTGATATAGACAAATCAGAAATGACTCAAGCCAAGCACATTCAGACAACAAAGAGTCTAGAGATAAGTGAGGCACTAAAGATTTTGATAACCTATCCATGAACGTTTAACTAAGTTCACTCACTGACAACCGATCTTTTATTTATTCTGCACAATGACATTTTGATGTACGTTTACACCTGTAGCAAGCTAATGCAGTGTGGCTCATCCCGGTTTCATCGGATTCTGAGAATCAAATTTAACTTTCCTGTGCCGAAAGTTTATCATTTCCTGGGAAAGACATATAAAAAAAACAAAGATAAGAAGTTTATATGTTCCCAGGACATATCCATGTCATATCAGCCATCTAAATGCACCAATGAATACAGAAAAACGTTGAAGGATTTTCAGGTGAAGGGCTCTTTTCCCGAAATGGGTTCGTGCTGGCATTACTCCTATGTGGTTTGCAATAGCGCTTCCGTGCATTGCACAGACACCCGTGTTGTCATTCTCGGTTTAATAATAACATTTCAACAAAACTATTTAAGATATTATGGCATCCACATATAAACCATAAAATATAATAACCAAGTAATTTATGCAGGTAAAAATAGTAGTCCACAGACAAATTCCCAAGCTGTCTCCAAATAATTGTAATAATGGAGATGCATGCAAACCTATTTGCATCCATTGTTTAATGCAATACAGTGGGGGAGATAATGGAGAGAAGCATCAAATATTTTTCAGCTCAACAACCCAGTTCATATGTGGGTTAAATTCTCCTTGCAATTTCAACTCCGACAATGATTTGAGGGGGCTTATCCATTGGACTTTTCTCTGCATTTGATTAAGTGCACACAATGTGGAATTTTGCAGATAACGACAGTCCAGGCTTGCAATAACAAGGGGAGAAATTCATGGTGGGCATATATGGACAATGGAAATAAAGAGTATGGGTTAGAGTAAGAAGACAAAATTTGAACTTTTTAAAGGCTGCATAACGACAATGTATAAAAGATGTGATTTGGGTAGTGGAGGGAGAATCGATACTTGGAGTACAAGCACTTAAACAACTGTTTTCCACTCCGTTTTCGTTCTTTGTGTGTACATAGTAAGCCATTTCCTGCACAGGATCAATGAATGCCTTGAAAAGAAAGAAATGCGGATGATCTGAAAGAGACCAACGAGGATTGTGTGGAAGTTCTCAGGAGCAAGGAAACCAACCAATGAGCTATATAGGGAATGCTGCTTACAAAGCTGATTTTCAGATGGGTTAGATGTTGGTTACAGAAGTTGGGGATGGGCTAATGAGGTTTTGTTTGCAGAATGTATAGGCAGAGGGATGATTCTGAAATGGGCCGAATTGGAGAATCACATGATTCTGTCATGGATCCAGTTATTGCGTTTAGTGGCCATTTGGGTGGTGCCCTGACTGGCTCTTCGGCTAGAAAACCAGGGCGAAAGAGTACCAGGTTTGCAGAATTTCTCAGACAAGATCAGGACTTGATAGAAATCACATTGGATATTTGTGATGATTCTGTTGCCATCAACAGTATAAAAAATGCAGGTAATGTGGCAGAGGATCCACAGTTGGCATTGTTAGCTAGGAAATTGGAGAAGAAAGCTTCGTTTGGTTCCTCGGTCATCAATGCAAAAATAAGACAGGTTTCACATGAGCTCAAGAGAATTGCATCCCTGTCTTCCGGAAAAGACCCACCCCCAAGGGTGGATAAGACAGTCACAGGAGCAAAGAATGCATTGAAAGGACTAAAATTCATCAGCAAAACTGCTCATAATGACGATCAGCAGGCATTTTTTAAGAGATTTGATAACCTTGCTGTTAATGGTCTGCTCTCACGTTCAGATTTTGGGTCCTGTATTGGTAGGAAATCTATTTCTTATTTTTGATATTGCTGATCTGCAGATTTTGTCCTCAGAAGACAGAAATTGGTACTGACCAGTGCCATATTTTATTGTAGAAATGGATTCCAAGGAATTTGCAGGGGAGCTCTTCGACGCCCTTGCTCGAAGAAGAGGCATAACCACACCTGGCATTACAAAGGCCGAGCTTCAGGAATTTTTAGACCAGATAACTGATCAAAGCTTCGATTCCAGACTGCAGACCTTCTTTGATATGTAAGCAATTTATTTAGGAGTTTGTCCCCCTGCATAAATCATTCAAGCATTCATTGTGTGCACTTCTGACAAAAGATTACAACCTCGTATAAATCAAATCTTTAGTGAGGGTCAAATCTCTAGTTAATGATACATTGGATCTTAAGCTGGGTCAGTGAAAGCCAGGTGCTGTTATAGCCTCACCAAGGTTTGAGCTTGACACGAAGTGGCCGATGCACTACCCACAAGGGGGCCATTAAGTCGAGTCAGATGGATGGTTATACAGTGTAAGTAGTGTCCCACCTCTTGATAGGTGATGGATGCTCGCCATTATGACATTAATGAAGCATTTATAAAAAAATGATCGATGAATTGTTCGAACCTTCATCAAATATATTTGTAGCCGTAGTTTGTAAATACTGGCCCTACACTAGCCATAGTCTATAAACATGGGTAGAAAGCTTTAATGGAACCTTAACAACATAAATTTTGTTGTTTATGAAGGGTGGACAAGAATTCTGATGGGCTACTTACAGAAGAGGAAGTGAGAGAGGTTATCATGCTAAGTGCATCGGCGAACAAACTGTCCAAGCTTAAAGAACAAGCAGGAGAGTATGCTGCATTGATCATGGAGGCATTGGATCCCAATAATCTTGGCTACATTATGGTATTCACACAATAATCTCACAGTTTTGATAGAATTGCATTGTGTTTATCATTTTTGGTTCTCTTTTGACTGTCAATGAACTGGATTTACCAGATTCAGCAACTGGAAACTTTGCTGCTACAAGCTCCCATCCAATCTGCTGTAAAGTCAGGGAACTATAGCCATTCTTTGAGTCAGGCCCTGAGCCAGAAACTTGCACCAACAAAGGTGCAAAATCCTCTCCGAAGATGCTCTCGAAAGATAAAGTATTTTCTTGAGGATAACTGGAAGCGAGTTTGGATTATATTGCTATGGTTCTTGATGATAGCTGGGTTATTCACATGGAAATTCATTCAGTACAAGAACAGAGCAGTTTATCACGTTATGGGTTTTTGTGTATGCACAGCCAAGGGTGCTGCTGAAACGTTGAAGCTCAATATGGCTTTAATTTTGCTGCCAGTGTGTCGGAATACCATCACATGGCTTCGGACTAGAACCAAATTGGGTGTTGCAGTCCCATTCGATGACAATCTCAACTTCCACAAGGCTAGTTTTCAGATATAACGGATTCAATCCTGTTCTTTCCACAGTTTATTTTCATCTTCTTTATTGTAATAGCTGCTTGGATATTTGGTCCTTTTCTTGCTGCAGTTCACATTCATTTTCTTTTGTTGTAATAGCTGCATGCGTTAAGCAAACCAAGTTACTGTTTGGAGTTCTTTGTTATAATTATCAGTCATAAGCTTTGTTTTTGCAATCTATGTTTTATCATTGTGTAATGACAGATACTGATCTTTCTCTGTATGGTTTTATCTATGAATATTTCTATCTTCACGGTTGCATTATTGCTTCAGCGGCTTTCCAGTGTTGTTTCTTGATGCATCTACTCTTGAATTTGCTCCTGAATGATTTTCGCACAAAGAAACAAGGAATGAAGCTAATTGAAAGTTGGTAATGTCCAGGTAATTGCAGTGGCTATAGCAATAGGAATTGCTTTCCATGCTGGGGCTCACTTAATATGTGATTTTCCTCGTCTGCTGCATACTTCCAAGGAAGAATATGAGGCTATGAAGCCTTTCTTTGGCTCTGATAAGCCATCAAATTACTGGTGGTTTTTAAAAGGCATAGAGGGAATGACAGGCATTGCCATGGTAGTTTTGATGGTGGTTGCATTCACTTTAGCCACGCCCTTGTTCAGGAGGAACAAGGTGAAACTTCCCAGACCATTGCAGAGGATAACCGGATTCAATGCTTTTTGGTATTCACACCATTTGTTTATGATCGTGTACACTCTTTTGATCATCCATGGAGTCTTTCTCTATCTCACACACAAATGGTACAAGAAAACGGTAAACAAGAAACTGCTTTATACTAATGCTTTGGGGATTAATATACCTTGGTTATTTTTAACATTTAGCTTACACTTGTTCAACATGATGTATCTCGTTTCCACTGTGCTTGCCAAACTGCTTAATGATTCTTGTCTTCCAGACATGGATGTACCTGACAGTTCCTGTATTATTATATGGAGGAGAACGAATACTGAGAGCTTTCAGATCAGGCTCAAAACCCGTGCAAATACTCAAGGTTTGCTTTTACATCTATTTTTCATTTTTGTGATTCTAGCTTTGCATCTGCAATCGCTGATGTGACCAATAGAATCTCTTGCAGTTTTGGGGGATTTTGCTCTTAACATCTACTGGGTTACTCATTTGCAGGTAGCAATCTATCCTGGTAATGTCTTGACACTTCACATGTCCAAACCTCAAGGGTTCAGATACAAGAGTGGCCAATACATGTTTGTCAATTGTCCTGCTGTATCATCTTTTGAATGGTAATTCTAGCTCCTGATATTCCTGTCGAAGCTCTTCTTGTTTGAACCTTCTGGTTTTAGAATTTGTCAACGTACAAGTGAGTTTCATAAACTGTAATCTTCCTGAATTTCTTATAGGCATCCATTCTCCATAACATCAGCTCCAGGAGACAACTACCTGAGTGTCCATATTCGGACGTTGGGTGACTGGACACGAGAGCTCAAAAATTCGTTTGCGGAGGTACAAAATTCCTTTGCCCCCCTTCAGTTTCAAGCGATAAAAAGTCCTTCACTTATTAGTCCCCTTCAGTTTCAAGCAATAATAAGTCCTTCACTTTTCCAAAAATATTGAAAGTGTCAAGATTCTAATGCTTTTTTCTTCCAACAGGTATGTGAGCCTCCAATGGGTGGGAAAAGTGGCCTATTGAGGGCAGATTATATGCAAGGGAAAAACAACCCAAGGCAAGTAGATCATCAAGCATTATCTAGTTTTGTCCAGAAAATTTGTCAGATAGACGTTCAACCAGGTTTCAAAGCTGAGCAAATATCATTGCTTATGTAACAGATTTCCGAGGTTGCTAATCGATGGGCCTTATGGAGCACCAGCACAAGACTACAAAAAGTATGATGTCTTGCTTCTTGTTGGTCTAGGAATCGGAGCCACTCCATTTATCAGCATTCTCAAAGACATTGTCAACCACATGAAAGTATCTGAGGAAGAAAGGGTAAGTTCCTTTAAAAGTTTTCATTGTGGCTTTGACTCCTGAGTTTAAATATTTGATTTTCTCCTCTAAATCTGTAGCATTTGCAGAACATTGAAAATGTAGGGAAGCAAAAGAAAAAAAATTTCAATACAGTTCGTGCATTCTTCTACTGGGTTACTAGAGAGGAAGGGTCATTTGATTGGTTCAAGGGAGTCATGAATGAAGTGGCAGAGATTGATCAAAAGGTACACACCTTCAAGCCTTTACTTATGCTATATATGCCCTTGTGAATCAATGATTTTGATTGGAGCAAGGAATGAATCACTGTCAGGGCATAATTGAGTTGCACAACTATTGCACAAGTGTTTATGAAGAGGGTGATGCTCGATCAGCATTGATAGCTATGTTGCAGGCACTGAATCATGCCAAGCATGGTGTTGATATTGTATCTGGCACCAGGGTAAGTCAATCACATTATAAGATTCAAGATTACACTTTCATGTGCATGAAGAATAATTTTCAATGCTTATGGGATTTGATTCAATTGATCTACACAGGTTTGCACACACTTTGCCAAGCCTAATTGGAGAAACGTCTTCAAGAGTATCACTCTCAAGCACAAAGACTCCAGAGTGGGTATGATTTTCTTCAACCCAACCTCATGTCAATGATCTGATGGCTGTTCTGTGGCAGATGCTCAACTAATCCTTTGAAAACTCACTTATTTTTCTACTTGGTATGCACTCAGGAGTTTTCTACTGTGGTCCTGCCGCTCTTACTGACGATTTGAGGCAGCTTTCATTGGATTTCACACGGAAAACTTCAACCAGATTTGACTTCCACAAGGAAAACTTCTGATGCCTAAGAAGTTTAATTGTTTGTTTGTGTTATTAACTTATTTGTGCATTCACGATATCAACACCCCAAGAGGCAGGGAATTGAGGGGTCTATGCCTTACATGCCCAGAAGTTATAGTTAGCCACTGTCTTAAGAGAGAAAATGGCTCTCTTCTTACAGTTGTTTTCTTTGTATATTAGAACATGAATTTCACAGCTATACAACAAACAACAAAAGAAGGATGGATTAATTTTTTCTTCCTTCATTTGCAATGAACTATCTTGTGATTAATGTTTAAAGTATTCCTTGATTTGTGCTCAAACTATGGTACATCTAGATTTTTGCAGATTGGATTCAAATCTTTCTACTGACCTCTCTTGTTGTTTCTGAAAACTTTCCAAACTTTTGATATTAGAAGTGCTTTAGTTCTTTGTGAGTTCCCTTGTGATCATTATTTTTCAGATGCCTTCTTAGTTGCAAGCTTACTAGAAAACAAAGTGACATATCCCTTGTCAAGCATTTTGTTCCACGTTAATATGAGTATGACTATCTCTTATTTAGCTACCCTCTTTCATTCTCCAATCAAGATCAGCACACTTCATTATCCAGTTGGGATTACTGACCTCTGATATCTAGTTGTTTCCCTTCGACTCGACCTTGGATCTCCTTGGTGAGAATTGGGGGGTCTACCAATTCTCTTTCTCCTGATATAAAAAAATATGAACCCTTTACTATGTATACATAATTTATTTGAGATCTGAGAAAACTTTGAATATCATCTTACTTTCGATCTTAATAGATAATTCTTCTTGTTTATTTTTTTTATTCTTCTGACTTTTATCATCAAGGAAATGCGTTTATGTACTGTGATAATTAATCAACTTTATAGCACTATATACATTTGCAATGTGGAAAATATTGTAATTTTCTTATTAAAGGACTGGACATGCTAATGAAGGCATTATAAGCCATAAGCTCCATAGTTCTTGTAACTTCCAAGAGAGTCCCTATTATAGAACAATTTGGAAGTTACATGAGTTTCGTATGTAATTTCTAGATGTTGTAACATTTATTTTTGAGTATGGTTTGTTTGTGAGACTTTTAGAAAATCATACCATTTATAATTGATTTTTTTAATGATTTTCAAGTTGTAAGAAGACTTTCTTTCTTTGTCAATTTTTGACATTATAAATATTTAATGATCCATTTACACTTAAGGTAAAATTCAATTAAATCAAATATAATTTATACATGATAAAACAAATATTAATTAACTTCTATAGCTAAAGTTCAACCTTAGAAGCTTATAAAGTCATCATATTAAACAAAGAATTCAAAGTGGAATAATCCAAGATTGGATTAAATCCCAACTCCTAATACACTTAAAAAAAAAAACTTAAAAAACAAAGACAGTAAAATTGTTAATAGTTTAAAATTGTTTTCTTTTACATCAGAAGATGTTAATAGCACAAAGATCGGCCCCTATGTCTCTGGCGGTATTTGCGTGTTGGCATCTCTGGATCGAGAGAAATTTTGCAGTTTTTGAAGATCGGCCGCCTTCTGTTAGGCGTGTTTTTCACAAAATTCTGGCAACCTTCTGCTGGCAGCCACCATCGATCAAGACCTTCTCTCCTAAAGTGTGCACACTAGAGGTGGCGACTGGACAAACACTTATCTGTTTTGATGGTGCTGCTCAACTGGATGGCCGGGTTTGCGGGGCTGGGGGCATCTTCAAACATCACCCGGCGAGGGTCACCAAGTGGTTCCTAAACTGTGGAGAGGGAACAAATACTAAGGCCGAGCTCTTGGCACTGTGGGCCTCCCTCACACTGGCGGCTATGTGGTCGATCAACCATCTTCTCGTTCTTGGTGATTCTCGTGTGATCATTGACTGGATAATGCAAAATTGCAACCTACACTCAATTCATATTGAAGGCTGGTTGCACCTCACGAGGAACCTTTCCGCCCACTTCGCCAACATCAATTTCAAACACATTCCTCGTTCTCTCAACAGGGAGGCTGATGCGCTCTCAAAGAGAGCACTAAATGGTGTGGTGGGAAGACTCTCGGTCTTCCACAGCGATAATGGGATAGACAGTCCCATATCCTCCATAAATGTCTTTGAAAGATGAAGGTCGTAGCCATTTAGTTGATGAATTGGATCCAGTTACTTATTTTAGTTAAATCTATTTGAGTAGAGATGTACTCTCTCCCCGTGAGCGATAGGGTAATTCCTCCTGGCTGGATATGTATTGATTGAGTCCCTGTATTGGAGCGGTTCTTTGATGACAAACAGCTTGCAGTGCTGGCAGATGTAAAAGAATTTATACTTTTTATAAATTTGAGGAATTTTTTATTGGAAAAAAAAAAAGTACCAATGGGTTTGTGCTGAACCATATACTATAGTTTTATGATCCATTTGGGATTGTCAAGTCATGTTACAATGTTGTCGAGGCCAAGAGAAGTCAACTACAACTCAAAGGTCACACTATTAAGTTATGTTGCAATTCTCAATAAATATTTTGGAGTTTGAGAAAATCTAATCATGGATGAGTTTAGAGGTTGAGTAAGTACATGAAAATTCAATTCTTGATAAGGAGAAGTTTAACAAAATCCGTTGAATTGTGATTTCGGAAGGTTGGTTGTTGCTTCACATGTTATGGCTTTTGAACCAATATAAAGATTAATTTGTGTAAGTAAATAGTAAGTCGGCTTAGCACTAGGAATCAAAAGATATGTACAAATCATTGCAGCATACTATTTTTAGCAAGTTTTTTTATATTGGATATGAACCCCAACTTGTAAGTACATTGTCTCTTCCAATTTTGTTGAAATTTCAGTTAAAAACAACAACAATTTTTTTATTTTTTTTAAAGAAGTAATTAACACTTAGTTTGGAGTTTCCCATAAAAAAAATTAACTTCATGAGTGAAACATATGCTTTAAAGTTGTAGGTTTGAGAATCCTCTCCTCCAATACCCTTTGTTATGAACTCTCCTCTAATACCCCTTTGTTATGAATTGAATTACCAAAATAACATATTGAACATTGAATATGCTAAATATAGATGAGGCACATGACTCTCAAGATATCAATAATGATAAGTTAGAAAATGAATCCTAAAGATATTAGGAGAATAACTCCTAATAGCCATAAAGATAACAATACTAAATGATCATATCTCAAGGTGTATGTAAATGACTATACTAATCTTTTATAAACACTAACTCTCACTAATTACTCATGTAAGCCTAGTGCTGGGACTATTATAGTTTTACTTGTTTAGCTCAGATATCTTTCTCCACAACATTGGGGCACACACAATGAGCGAAGAAGTCATCAAATAAGGTGCTTTCAATGTTTCCTTACAACAGTAGCGAACAAGGTTAATGAGGGCACAATTGGACAAAGCTATATGTTGTTGTTTGGTGGAGGGTGCATGCGTACCTTCAATTAATTTGAGTTTATGTCTAGCTAGGATTTAACAATGCCAGTTTAAATGGAGTTAGTATATTTTAAGAGTGTTTCTTTTGTTATTCTTTAGTCCAACTTTTAGTTTAGTTCCTTTTTAGTATGCATGCATGATCTAACTTTACACAAAGTGCATGAGAAAGAGGAGTCTTCTAGATTTAGATGGGACGTTTTTCCTAAGGCAAGATGACACATGCTTAGATTTTGTCAATCTTCTCTAGTTGGGCACTCCATAATAGAAAGTTTCTCATGTATGTTGGGAAGATTATATTAGTCAAATTTATGGTTAGGGTTTCTTATCCTGCCTAAACACACCTCAGAGATGTAATGAATTAATTGTATCATACTCATCCTAGTCTATAAAGGAGCTAGAGGATCTTCCATTAAGGTTGTTGGCGAGCTTATGTTTTAAGCTATAGCATTATAATTTATTATTTTACAGATTTAATAAAATAGTGACATAGATTTGGGAGTTTTGTTTTCCATGTATTTTATGTCAATGNCATTAAGGTTGTTGGCGAGCTTATGTTTTAAGCTATAGCATTATAATTTATTATTTTACAGATTTAATAAAATAGTGACATAGATTTGGGAGTTTTGTTTTCCATGTATTTTATGTCAATGGATCTTCCATTAAGGTTGTTGGAGAGCTTATGTTTTAAGCTATCGCATTATAATTTATTATTTTACAAATTTAATAAAATAGTGACATCTATTTGGGAGTTTTGTTTTCCATGTATTTTATGCCAATGTTTCTACTTGCATGTGTTTGTGGATTAGCATATTCCAAGATTGTTGTTTTGATAGGGTTTTCATTTTAAAGTTACATAGGGTTAGTTATTCTTTGAGTGCATAATCTACATACCATGGTTTGAAAAATTTCAACATGGTATTAGAACACCTTTATTGAATCTATCTAGGAATTTGTGTATGGATATAACTACAATTTATAAGAGGGAGTTGTTAGAGGATTTTAGGGGTGGGATGCCATAGCTTCAATAAATAAGCATATCTAGGATTGAGAAGGGTTGAAGAATCAGATGCTCAAGATCTTACAATAATTGGAAGGTTGTGTGTGATCTTAGTTGTTGATTTGTTTGTGTTTGTTTGAAGAGTTGTGGTCATTACCAATCATAATCTCTTAGTTTGTAACTTGTTGGAGGGTGCTTCCACCTTTGTTCCATGGAAGTATAGGTTGTAGATTCTCTTGGAAGAGGTTGAGTTGTAGTACCTTGTGGAAAAGGATGTGTTACTTACCCTAGATCCCTATTAGGATTTGGCTGGGCACACTAGGAAATTGGTTGAAGAAAAACAAATCATTCTAGATTTAATGAAAGGTCATCTAATCCCTCAAATCATATAGAAGAAGATGACTAAGGATATGTATGATGCCATGCTCACGGTGTACCAGAGTGAGAACATGTCCAAGAGAATGTTGTTGAAGAACAAACTAACTAGTAGCCACATGGGCAACATTGATATAATAGATATCTATCTCATGAAGATCACAAAGTTGGGCACTCCATACTTGCAATGTTCCCCGACCGTCAACCCACTGGCCGGGCAATGCTACTGTGCAGAACAACATCATTCTCGTACTTAATTAATAACATGCATTTAAATCAAATTAAACACATTTAACTCAGAGTAAGCACAAGATTACTACTAACATAAATAATCCCTGGTATTAACAATAATTCATATGCACAACAAAATACATGATACATATAAGCATCACAGGCATGCAAAACATAATATTAAGCATAAGCTTATACTTATCTTTGAAACCGTGGTAATTCCACCAACTGCGTGTAGACCTTCCACGAACCTCCCAGCCTTAGACCACACTGCTCATCACTCTCAGCAGTAGGTCACCCCCGAGCTGAGGCTAAGCTCCACCGGGTAAGGAATCCTAGGCTAGGTAAGGTTTACAGGAAGAATACACGTAAAAGAAAGAGGATTCTCTCCCAGGAACCACTTATGCCCACTGCCCATAGACTCTCCTTCCCCACATGTCTGTCCCACCCCAGGAGTATACACCTTCTCTATCACCTAGACAGTCCTTCGGCTGCTAACCTCCCTTTCCTTGGGCTTCAGCAACAGACCGGACAGGAAATCTCTGAGCTCTGTGGTAGCTACAGGGTTCCTTCCAGGAGCTCTCTCCTTCCTTCGCGCACTCTCTCACCTAGAGAGAGTCGCTCACAGGCTTGGTGAAACCTGCCTCTTCAACAAAAATCACCTCCCTCACCTGGAGAGAGGTTACACACAGGTCATACAATCGGTTTCCTTAATCTCATTCCCGTACAAAGCAGAAAAACAACAAGGCTCAACAACAAACATATAACACAACAAACCACACCCAGCCAAGAACTGCGTGGCCGCTACAATCAACTGGGACAACAAACACGGGTTTCCCAAACAGATGACAAACAGACACTTCAGCATAACAAGGCTTAGCAATTACGAGACACTTTGGGTTTCCCCAACCAACAATAAAGGACAGACTCACAACTCTGGTTTCAGAGATGCGTAAGGTGTACAGAGATTCCACGCAGAGAATTCCACGGTTCAGGTAAAGGATCCAGCATAAAACACCCAACATAGGTCGATCGGGAATGCCCGCCCATTCAGACGGAAGATGGAGAATGGATTCCCTGACTCAGGTGATGGATGGAGGAATTGGAAGGTAGAACCCCAAATTCAAGTGATGTTTGGAGGAATGCCCACCCAACTCCCATGCAACACTCGACAGAATGGAAAGTGAACCCCCAACACGGCTCATTTCCTGGGTTAAATCGCATGCGCCTGGGTCGACACATGTCGCCCATGAAGCTGCATGTGTTCCTCCCCAAGAACTTAAGACAAAACACATATTTCACATGGCTTTTGGAATAATATTAAAATATTATTCCCAAGGACTTAAGCCCCTAGGCTCAACACTTAGCCTCTCTTTCCAACCTTCTAGCCCCCAATCCCTTACCCAGGCTTTGTGGAAGCTTAGTCCCCCATCACTCATTCATCGTGGTCAGTCCACACGTAGAGATGTTTATCTTTATTAATAATGTGCATATTTACATGTACAAAATCAGGCTCTTGGCCTTCAACACTTAGGCTCCCTGGCCTAATAACTGATAACCCCATCATCTTATATAAACTTAGCTCACCAGCTTATAAATCATTATTACAATTCATAATGGAATCGGGGCAATTCCTTGGGGTATTACAATCCCCTCCCCTTAGTTTTTCACTGTCCATAGTGCAACTTTCACACAGTATCAACAAGATTTCCCAAATCTTAAAAAATATGCGAGTATTATGCCCGCATAGCGTCCTCATGCTCCCATGTCATGTCTTCAGGACCGTACTAGGTCCACTGTACTTTTACAAGCTCAATAGCTCGATTCCAGAGCTGTTTTATTTTTCTGTCCAATATGCGCACAGGATGCACTTGCAGGACACCTTGTTGTTCCACCTAAATCACATTCCAATCGATTACATGATTAGCATCATGTATATATATTTCTTAAGTAATGAAATATGAGACACATTATGTACATTCATGGATGTGGTAATGCAATCATATATGCAATGTATATATATGTATATACAAACAATTTTAATAACATTATAACTGTATACGACATACACAACATACAATAAATAGAGAATTTTACTTATCTTTTGATTGAGAAGACCTTCCACCCCTAAGCAGGGCTATGACTCCATTGGGGCAATGGCTTCCCAAGATAGCCATGGTCCACAATCCTTATCCACATGGTCTAGGCCAAGGTACCAGACCTCAATAGCACTCCAACCATTCAAACCTCAACAACACTCCAACCAACGATCTCTCATTCCCCACATGCATGTCCCACCTGGGAGTATACACCTTCACAAGCACAATCCATTGGTGCTACACCTCCCTTTCCTTGGGATTCAGCAATAGGCCGGACCGGAAGTCTTAGAGCACCGTGGCTCGAGGAGTTCCAACTTCCCTCAAAGGTTTCCAAGCAACATCTTCCCAAGATACTCTTTGTAGTCAACATTTTAAATTTTATCAACATCATCTCATCACCAACAATACTTGCAACATGCAAGCATTCTTTCCTTGGGCTGACCAAATGAGCCATAACATAATTGCTGCCACAAAATTGCAACAACTTCTTTCTCCCTATAAAACTTTTTTTTTTTTCTTGTTGATCCTAGAAGTATTCAATTCTTCCCGGATTCTTGAATCTTCTTGTGCTCTCCACTGTAATAATTGTGCATGATTATTCCTTCCCTGAGCACTTTCAACGCAATTCCCCCACCTCAACGGGGTCTGCTGACCTCCCAGTCAATGGATCTTCAAATCTCGGAGCTGGAGCAGTTCTTCGAGTCCCTACTAGAACCTTCACGGAACAAATCCACAGGCCTTGCGCAAAAACTCACCCGTAAGAACTAGCGGTGGCACAAGTTTCTCCTACGTGGACACCGACTATGACCACGCGCTTATCCACAAGGTGTTTCGGGATTTCACGTACCGGGTGTTTCTATATGAGTCACCCTCGACTCTCTCTATCCCCAAAATCTGAAACAAGAGTCTAGCACGTGCTAGCTCTTCCCTTAACTTCCACCGGCGTGACCTATAGCTATGATCTAGGGCCCCAACTTCTGAGCGCTACAGGAATTTACCCTTCACGAACTTCGAGGATTAGCTCTCCTCCTTTCTCCAGAGGTCCGAACTCCCAAACCCCATTTGCCTCAGATCAAAGGTCCACAACTTTCTAGGTTCGACGGTCCAGATCAATTCCTCGTGAATCGACAATTCGCGTTTTCGGGATTTCCGAGAACAACTTCCTCTGTTCTCCCAACTTTCGATTTTCCGATTTCCCGATGAAAGGAATCAATGATTCGATTTTCCTTGATATTGACGGTTCAATACCTCCCCTGAGATTTTGAGTGTTGAATGACTCTTAGCGTCATCCTCCTCACAATTTATTTTGATCTAACGATGCACGACTATCGATGCTTCTCCCTCCAAGGATTCCTACCATCCGTTCAGGTTCTCAATGGATTCTTTCCAAATATCTTGGCGTCAATTCTTCTGGACTTGACTTCCTCCCTAACTTGAAGGATTTCGAATATTTCGAAGGCTTCGACGGTGTTTTCCCTCCCGAGCTTTGGTTAATGAAATTTTAACTTCACCTTGCCGCACACTTGCACTCTCCGTGCGAACTTGCACTGTTTCTCCCTAAGCTTTTAACTTACTCAGTTTCAAAGGGACTCGACCCTTCTATGTTTTCCAAAAGACTTTCTGGTGCCCTCCTGACACCTTCTACGCTCGTCTCCTGGAGTCTTTCGAACTTAAAACAAGTTCCCTCTACAAGCACTCCTTGCGCCTGATATGCACACTCTACATACAAAAGTTCTACATTATCTCTTCTGAGCTTCGTTTTCTGAACTGGAAGCATTATGTTTCTCTTCCATTTCTTTTCACTTTGTGGCAATTTAAATCAGTTATGGCACTCGTCAACCTTCTGCAATACAATGCGTAGACGACTAGAATTTTTCAGGCCTTCGTTTCTTGACAATTCCTTCATCATTCATAAACAATCTAATTTAAGAAAATGTTTCAATTTCACGAATTTTCTGAGTTATGCTCGGCTCTGTACTTTTGGGTAATAACTCCATCTTTCTTAGTCCCTACCCACGTGACCAAGGGTCATGACCAAGTGCTAGACTACTAGGTGCTACTCAAGCCTTCGGCCTTCAAAGAGTTTAAGGCACACACAACTATCTCCCGGAGTTTCGATTTACCGAATTCGCGTGAATCGGGTGGATGGACGGTCTACATTTACCCAACATCCAACAGTTAAAATCCGTTGCGGTTCTTCCATCTTCGAAGATTTCGAGACTTCGGGACTTCGGGTTTAGGTCCTTGAGGCTTTCAGACTTGCTTTCCTTTCCAACCCCCGAATTTTGAAATCCCGATTTACTTTACCCTCCGGGCCCACATAGCACAGTTGTCGCCCACAACCATGGTGTCACGTGGCACGTTCATAAGATTCCACGTCACCTTCAATAATGTCATCAGGTCCCACCATGCTCACTTTTATTTTCGACCCACTGGCACGTGGTACACACCCATGTGTCCACGTCCATTCCAAGTGAAATCCAATGGTTAGACCTCTCTCTGATCTATGGCGCAGATCCTTTCGGCGTTTCAGGGTTTTGAGGTTTCAGGGTTCCGTGCCTAAGCTCACTCTATTTTTCCCTGACAGTCGAAATCGTGTAATCACGACTTACCTTCTGCTTGATCTAATGGTCAAGCCTTATACTCCCGATCTATGGTGTAGATCATTTTGGAACTTTCAGAGTTTTGGGTTTTGGTCCCAAAGGTTCTCGCACTCGCTTCCCTCTCCAACTCTCGACTCCCGAACTTCTGACCTCTCTCGCCTTGGGCCCACAACACAGCTGTCACCCACCAAGGTAGTGACACATGGTATCCTTAAGAAGGTCCACCTCACTCCCAGCGATGTCATAGGGCCCCACTACTTTCACTTTTCGTTTCGGAGTTTCGGGCATCAGGAGTTTGTGCATCTACACATCTCAAACTTCCATTTGCTGAAATTATGAAATTATAGTCTATTAATCTACTTGATCCAACGGTCCTGATTCCCCATGATATGATGACTCAAATCTCATCGACATTTCATGTATCAGGATTTCATGTGTCACGAGGTCGAAAGATTTTCCACCTTCATCCTCCCTATTCCCGAAATGTCAATTTCTTCCTGGACAATTAACGATCCAGATCTCTCTTAGATCAACGGTTCTGATCCAATCGTGAATTCACGTTTCATGAATTCTCACGAACTCACCCTTTGACTATTTCAAGTTACGAGTCAGCGAAACATTGATCGCTCTCCACACGTCCTTTCCGATGGACGGTCCTGACGAATTCGGGATTTCGTGTATCGTGATTTCCACACTCCTGTGCAACTCCAAAGGGTTTTAATCCTTGTGCACGTTCTCCAGATTCGACGGTCATGAGGGTTCTCCTTTCCTCCCGAACATATCATATGGCTCCAACACTTCTGGTGTGGATTTCTCTCTCTCCCTATGGCCATATACCACACCGGCTGCAATTTTATAATACTGCTATGCCTCCTGAGCTTTGTAACATGGTCAAGTAGCCCATTGACACTCAGAAACATTCTGAGGTCTGAAAAATATCTATGCTATAGTCTTCAATATCTTCCATATCGTCGAATCAATATATATCTCCTTCAATATAGTCATCTGTTGGCTAGTCCTCCATACACAATTCCTTCTCAAAACCTCGGTCCAAAGACCACTTATCCGGCCCATCCAGGCTTAACGTTGAAACTATGCTCTGATACCATATTGTAACATTCCCCGACCATCAACCCACTAGCCGAGCAATGCTATTGTACGGAACAACATCATTCTCATACTTAATTAATAACATGCATTTAAATCAAATTAAACACATTTAAATCAAAGTAAGCACAAGATTACCACTAACATAAATAATCCCTGGCATTAACAATAATTCACATGCACAACAGAATACATGATACATATAAGCATCACATGCATGCAAAACATAATATTAAGCATAAGCTGATACTTATCTTTGAAACTGTGGTAATTCCACCAACTGCGTGTAGACCTTCCACGAACCTCCCAGCCTTAGACCACGTTGCTCATCACTCTCGGCAGTAGGTCACCCCCGAGCTGGGACTAAGCTTCATCGAGTAAGGAATCCTAGGCTAGGTAAGGTTTACAGGAAGAATACACGTAAAAGAAAGAGGATTCTCTCCCAGGAACCACTTATGCCCACTGTCCACAAACTCTCCTTCCCCACATGTCTGTCCCACCCTAGGAGTATACACCTTCTCTGTCACCTAGATAGTCCTTCGGCTGCTAACCTCCCTTGCCTTGGGCTTCAACAACAGACGAGACCGAAAATCACCGAGCTCTGTGGAAGCTACATGGTTCCTTCCAGGAGCTCTCTCCTTCCTTCGCGCACTCTCTAACCTGGAGAGAGTCGCTCACATGCTTGGTAAAACCTGCCTCTTCAACAACAATCACCTCTCTCACCTAGAGAGAGGTTACACATAGGTCATACAACCGGTTTCCTTAATCTCATTCCCATACAAAGCAGAAAAACAACAAGGCTCAGCAACGAACATACAACAACAACAAACCACACCCAGTGAAGAACTGCATCGCCGCTACAATCAACTGGGACAACAAACACGGGTTTCCCAAATAGATGATAGACAAACTCTTCAGTGTAACAAGGCTAAAAAATTACGAGACACTTTGGGTTTCCCCAACCAGCAATAAAGGACAGACTCACGGCTCTGGTTTCAGAGATGCGTAAGGTGTACAAAGATTCCACGCAGAGACTCCCACGGTTCAGGTAAATGATCCAGCATAAAACACCCAACAGAGGTTGATCGGGAACGCCTGCCCGTTCAGACAGAAGATGGAGAATGGACTCCCCGACTTAGGTAATGGATGGAGGAATTGGAAGGTCGAACCCTGGATTCAGGTGATGTTTGGAGGAATGACCACCCAACTCCCATGCAACAATCGATGGAATGGAAAGTGAACCCCTAAAACAACTTATTTCCTGGGTTAAATCGCATGTGCCTGGGTCAACACATGTCACCCATGAAGTTTCATACGTTCCATCAGCATGCGTTCCTCCCCAGGAACTTAGGACAAAACATAGATTTCACATGGCTTTTGGAATAATATTAAAATATTATTCCCAAGGAATTAAGACCCTGGGATCAACACTTAGCCTCTCTTTCCAACTTTCCAGCCCCCAATCCCTTACCCAGGCTTTGTGGAAGCTTAGTCCCCCATCACTCATTCATCGTGGTCAGTCCACACGCAGAGATGTTTATCTTTATTAATAATGTGCATAGTTACATGTACAAAATCAGGCTCTTGGCCTTCAACACTTAGGCTCCCTGGCCTAATAACTCATAACCCCATCATCTTATATAAACTTAGTTCACCAACCTATAAATCATAATTACAATTCCTAATGGAATCAGGGCAAGTCCTTGGGCTCTTACAATACTAGAAAGTTTCTCATGCATGTTGGGAAGATTATATTAGTCAAATTTATGGTTAGGGTTTCCTATCCTACCTAAACACACCTCAGAGATGTAATAAATTAATTGTATCCTACTCATCCTAGTCTATAAAGGAGATAGATGATCTTCCATTAAGGTTGTTGGCGAGCTTATGTTTTAAGCTATAGCATTATAATTTATTATTTTACAGATTTAATAAAATAGTGACATAGATTTGGGAGTTTTGTTTTCCATGTATTTTATGTCAATGTTTCTACTTGCATGTGTTTGTGGATTAGCATATTCCAAGATTGTTGTTTTGATAGGGTTTTAGTTTTAAAGTTACATAGGGTTAGTTATTCATTGAGTGCATTATCTACATACCATGGTTTGAAAAATTTCAACATGGTATTAGAACACCTTTATTGAATCTTTCTAGGAATTTGTGTATGGATATAACTACAATTTATAAGAGGGAGTTGTTAGAGGATTTTAGGGGTGGGATGCCATAGCTTCAATAACAAAGAATATCTAGGATTGAGAAGGGTTGAAGAATGAGATGCGCAAGATCTTCCAATAATTGGAATGTTGTGTGTGATCTTAGTGGTTGATTTGTTTGTGTTTGTTTGAAGAGTTGTGGCCATTACCAATCATAATCTCTTAGTTTGTAACTTGTTGGAGGGTGCTTCCACCTTTGTTCCATGGAAGTGTAGGTTGCATATTCTCTTGGAAGAGGTTGAGTTGTAGTACCTTGTGGAAAAGGATGTGTTACTTGCCCTAGATCCCTATTAGGATTTGGCTGGGCACACTAGGAAATTGGTTGAAGAAAAACAAATCATTCTAGATTTAATGAAAGGTCATCTAATCCCTCATATCATATAGAAGAAGATGAATAAGGATATGTATGATGCCATGCTCATAGTGTACCAGAGTGAGAACATGTCCAAGAGAATGTTGTTGAAGAACAAACTAACTAGTAGCCACATGGGCAACATTGATATAGTAGATATCTATCTCATGAAGATCACAAAGTTGAGATATCATTTTTTCACAGTTGGTGACAAGATAACAAAAAATGAGCTAGGTAGGACTTGCTCCTTAGTTTCCTTATCCAACATGGAAGGCTCATAGAGTTTCAAATTTTTCACATTCACTTATGAGTAAATGTGCATATATGGGAGTATATTGAGTCTATAAGAATTATTACCCACCTTCTCCAATACCTCAAAATGACCATACCGCAGAGCCTTGATATTCTTACTAGGACCCTATAATATTTTCTTATTTAGTTGTAACCAAACTCTATCTACCACTTGGAATGATTTCTCAGTTCTATGTTGATCATGTCGAGCCTTGTAATTTTACTATGATTTCTTCAATGTACCCTATATTTGCAAATGGATATGCCTAATATTTTCAACAAATTTATTCACTTCAATCTCTTCTCCTATGATGTCTTCTCTCACTCCTCCTTGTTGTCCATCGACAACATCCAAGGGTGAAGTTGGCAAATACCCAAAGAAAGTTTTGAAAGGGGAAGTACTAGTAGAAGTGTGGATTGTTCTATTATAAGAGTGTTGAATGTAGATAAGATTTTCATCCTAGGTATTCAAATGCTTATGATTGCAACCCATCAAAAGCTATACCAATGTCATGTTGACTACTTCTATTTTCCCATTTGTCTATGGATGCAATGTTTTATATCTTTTCAATTGTTGTCCATCTGCTGCCAAAGTGTAGTCTAAAAGGCACTAAGAAATCTGGTATCGCTATCTGAGTTGGTGCTCCTTGGTATCCCAAAGTGCACCCATACTTGTTCCAATAACATGTTTGTAGCTTCTTGTACTTTGATGATATTTTTACAAGGAATAATAATGCACATCTTCCTAAACCTATCAACTACAACAAATAGATAGTCATGTCCCTTCTTGGTTGTTAGAAAACGACCCACAAAATCCATGGAAATGATTTCCCATGGTCGAGTGGGTACTAGTAATGGATGGTATAAACCTTGCTTTCTATTGTTGGGCTTGATAGTACAATGAACCATGCATCCTAATATATTGAGCTACATTTTCTTACATTTTGGGCCAATACACATACCTTTGTAAGTTGGTAGTTGTCTTCCCAACACCAAAATGTCCTACAACCTTGGTGGTGTGAGCCTCTCTGATAAGATGCAATATTTCACCTTTAGGAACACAAATCTTGTCTAGCTTGTAGGTTAACCCATTTTTGAGATGGTAGTCAATGTTATTGTCACCTTCTTCTACATGAATTTGGCCCTGTAGTTATTGAAACGCCTCTTTAAAGTCGTCATTTTTTGTGTATGCCTCTTTATATGCATTATGGGTAAATGTCTCCATGTGCATAAGAGTTCCCAAAGATATAATTTTTATGTGGGTGGCCTTGAAATCATGGCTTCCAATGTATTAATGTTTCCCTTCTTGCACTTGATGACTAGATGAAACTACTACAAAAACCCTATCCACTTGTAATGTTTGGTTTGTTGAAGCTTACTTTGGGCCTACAAATACTACAGTAGTTGGTGATTAGTGTGGATAATGGTTTCCTTTCCCATTAGATAATGCTTCCTCTTCTTAATAGCTTGAACTAGGGCATAGAGTCCCTGGTAGTTCAAGACTCTTGCATGAAACATCTCAAAATGAGATAATATTGTCTTACCTCCCTACATCAAGACTACTCCCATAACATAACCACTCACATTTGTCTCCAATTTGAAGGGATTCTACAAGTTAGGTAATTTAAGTACTCATACTTGACTAATTTTCTATTCCAACACATTGAAATATGTTTGTTGATTCTTTCCCCTCTAGAAACTCTTATCAATGGTTGTTATGGCATGGCGTGGTGCAACTACTGCTAAAAATGATGCTATGAACTTTGTAGGTACTATGTTTCCCCAAAAAATCTCCTAATTTTAGTGACATCAATAGGAATTGGCCACTTGATGACGGCCTCCATATTTTTAGACAAGATCCAAGTCTTGGGAATTTAGCAAGAGCTACATCTTCGCAGAAAATAGATAGTTTGGAGAATGGATAATTTAGAGGGCCGAGACATGTCTGGAGGTGTATAGACAAATATAGCGGAGGTGCAAAAGACATAACTCGACAGACTGTCGATTATAAAACGACCTAGATCAATGGCTGGAGTCCATATTGGGCGGTAAACTTGCACGGGACTTAACCATACAAAGCTGGACCGGGGAAACCATTGTGGGTTTTAAAATGGACGTGCATTGCCTCCACAGATACATCGGGGCAAAAGGCGGGTTGCCTGAAACCACTTTCGCCAAAGCCCCGATGTCACATGTTCCTATACATCAAATCAAACACTCATTGAGTGTCGGTGGTGGCTGGTCGAAATCACTCCATCTCACTCGTTCGATACTTCACAACCATATAAGGTCAGGTGAATGCCGCCATATAACGAACTTGAAAGCTAATCATTTGAAATGGATTGGCCAAGCGTGGTAAATCAATGTACCTGTCAGTGATTCATGATTGGAACTCTATAATTACTCAAGTATGAAGGCATCATTTCATCCATAAGCGAAGTAATATCCAATTCGCTCAGCTCTTTGATTTCTGTAAGAATGTTTTGGTGTCTAGGAAATTGGGATACATGACCAAGCCATATCCGGTGAAACCGGTCATTCACGCAACATGGTAGATTTACCTACGAGCAGGAAGGAAAGGGTAATTGCATGTATATTGGCAACTAAATTCCACATAGAACCTGCTATAGACTTGGGATTGGAATTCAAGCTAAATCTCGTCATGAGGGACCTAATTATCAACAGGCGAGCTGAAAAAAAGAAACATAGCAAACGACAGAAGAAAGAAATCGTCGCTGAAACGACTGAAAGTGTTGGAGAAAATCAACTGACCTGGTTGGATACTCTAAAGGAGGAGATCGCTAAGCTAAAATAAAATCCCAGGTGAAGACAAGTACATCCCAACAAGTTTTGGACAAATGGCGCCTAGATACGATGAACTTGTTCCTAACGGTCCCTCTAAAATAGGGTAACAATTATTATAAATCATTTCTCATTTGTAACTGATCTCTAATCTTAGAACGATGATAAGTCTAAATGTTTTGTATTCCATGAAGAAACCTTCTCTCTATATATATTATCCTGAGGATATAGAGAGGCATGGATAAAAGAGGAGCCTTCCCTCTATGCAGAAAGACCTTTGTAAATTTTGGAGCTAGAATGAATATATAAATGCAGAAGCAGATTGCAGACTGTTTATGAAAATATTATAATTGGCGGTGATGTGAGTCTTGTTTTCCCTTATTAGTATGTGTTTCCTGTGATCTTTTATTCCATATACATTTTTCTTCCGTTTAAATTTTAGAGTTTAAAAGCCCTGAATTCATCATTTGATGCTCTTGTCTTAGCGATTTAGACTATGTTTATCTCTTTTGAAATAATTCATAATTCATTCCAATAATGCTCTAATATAGTTATGTGTTTCCTTTTCCTTTGATGTCATGTAAAATTTTCGGATATAAACTCAAACTCACTACTTGATTTAGCCTTTTTCTCTTAACAGTTCATAGATTTGACAATGAATTGTTTGCTCTAGACTACACAACCCAAATGTCATCTCCCTTCCTCCATTCATTTTATTACAAACCCCCGATAAAACCAAATCTAGCCATTGATTTCCATAGATATACCTAGTGACACGAGAGATCCCTCTCTAAGTTGAGCAAGATAGTGCCTCAGATTTAAAGTTGGTTGAAACAATTACCTCTATCATTTGTCTATTCAGCCGGACAAAATTTACAGAGTGCTAGCAGAATCCATATTGAGTTCCCCTACACTGATCATGTAACCCAAATACACCAATGACTATTGAGAAAACTCACATTTTTTGAGGTTTTTGAGTGGATGATTCTTTTTTAGGGTCTCTAACACCTACAAAAGATGTGAGATGTGCTCCTCCTAGGTAGATATATAAACCAATATGTCATCCAAATACACTATTACAAATGAATCTAAATAGGGATGCAATACATCATTCATCGATCACATTAATTTCGCTGGTGCATTACATAAACCAAAAGGCATGACCAACCATTCATTCAAGATTTTCCTTGTCTTAAAGGCATTCTTTCAAATGTTTTCTTCTTTAACACGTACCCAGTGGTATCCAAATTTGAGATTCAACGTGGTGAAGTACTTGGCATGTTGCAACTAGTATAACAAATAATCAATAAGGGGTAGAGCATATCGATCTTGAGCGTGATATTGTTTAAATATTTGTAGTTGATATACATTCTCCAAGTCTCATGCTTCTTGGGTATTATGATGATAGGTGACCCACAAGGTGAAGTGCTTGGTCGAATTACTCCCTTCTCTAGTAGTTGTTGCAATTTTTTCTTCACTTCCTATGCTCCCATAATATATTGTCTATACAAACCAATATTTGGTAATGGGGAGTTAGGAAACAACTGTATCACATGCTCCACTTCCCTCTTATGTGGCATCCATATAGGCTCCTAGAAAATTCCTCTATATTCCTACAACAACTCCTCCAACTATTTTTTTGTTCTCTCTTTGGTACAACCCTCTAGGGATGTCTTTACTCTTATTGATTCCTTACTTAGTTGAGTCTCTTAAGAAAATCAATATATACTTTTGACTAGAGTCGATCAACCTTTTGGCTTGGTTGGAATATAGTAGAGAGATATTTGATTTACCTTTGTGTGCATTGATGATGTAAGACTTCCCATCCTTGATCTGGTGGTACTTGTTTTCTCTCTACATGAATATCGTATCCCTCATATACATGTAGTGGCTTCCAAACACTACACCACACACGTCAAGGGGGTACTACATCTAACTCCACTTCATCAATAAAATATGCACTTATAGAAAACTCGATCTTACATTGTTTAGTGATTTTGATCTTTGCATCCTTATTCACCCATCCCAATGGATAGGGGCTTGGATGATCATGAACCTCCAACCCAAGCTTGCTAACCAGATAATTTGTGATGAGGTTGGTCTATGAACCGAAGTTAAATAGAGCATATACCTTGTTCTTTTTTACCTATATCTTAATATGGAATATTTTTTCATCTTCTTCTCTTCCTTGTGATGAAGACTACTCAAATTCACCTCCTTCTGCAATCAAGTGCAAACAATATTCTCATCCACATTTGAATTTCTCTCTACCTGGTTTCCTGGATCCATACCTAATAGGTTATTCTTCTTGGCATCCTTCTTACAATTATTTGGGTTCATCGTGTTGCTTCCAACACTTATCATTGGTGTGACCATTGATATTGCAATGGTTGTTTGGATTCTTGCACTGATGTGCAATAGCTATCATTTTCTTGTCTTTGCCTTTCCACTTCTTCTTCTCCTCCATGGAAGCATATTGGTGGTATTTTTATTTAGAACCACTTGGTTTCCTTTTCTTATGGCCTATGTTCTCCAGGTATTGTGCTTGCACACATGCCTCATCAATGGTTTTTGGTTTGAAGAACATCACTTTATTTTGCAAATGATTGTATAGACCCCCCATATACTTGAGGAGTATGTTTGGATTCTTGGTAGATATACCCAACATGATCACCATCTTCTTGAATTTGGTGGTGTACTCTTCCACACTCTACCCTTACTCATTTTTGAAGTGATGCCAACAAATCCACTAGACCTCTACATACCCAATAGGGTATAAATAGGACTTGATGAGGGTTTTAAAATCCCCATACTTAGTTACTAATGGATCACCCTCTAGCCTAAGTTTCTCCATGTGGCTTTCCCACCAAGTTATTGCATGGCCCTCTAGTTTTAGTCGAGCAAATGAAATTTTCTACTCTTCATCTATGTTTTAGACAATGAAATACACTTCTAACTATTGCAACCAGTGATTCAAGTTAACAACATCAATCTCACATTGATAGGGCTTGATGTCCAACTTCTCTTACATTTTGAATAGAGGTTGTGAAGGAGTGATGGAACTAGAACTTGGTTTCTATTTCTTAGGATTTTTTTTTGACTCCTTTTTTGGGTCTTCACTAACTTCAAGTTTCTTATTTGATCCAAATTTTGAGTTAGAACAATCAATGTATTTGAAAGGAATGAACTTTTTCTCTATATCCACCATGAGGAGGGCCATGTTGTGAGACAAATTAGTGACTTTCTCTTCCATCCTCACAAATTTCTCTTTAAATACATCCCAAGGGTTGTTATGGATGGACTCATATGCCATGGCTAGGGTTCTATGACTTCCTTCTTAAACCAATTCCTGGATATTGCAACCTCCCACAAATTCCCCAAAGAAAACCTTCTTTAATACCAATATGATGAGTAAACTTGTGTGGATATTCCACTCCTGGAATACTTCGTCACAAATTTTCTTGTATTATATTGAAATATCTTGTTATGTAGGTTTACTTCCTTAGATATCATTTTTTTTTAACTAGGAATAAATTTATATTAATATTTATAAAATGGGGATGTGACATAGCAATCAGCTTGTACATAAATTGATCTTGGGATTCTTTTAACAAAAACTATTTTAATACATAGAGATAAAGACAAATATATGTATATCAACATAGATTCCCAAGTGCTGCTACATGTTGCTTGCTTGAAAAATTGTCCTGACATACATTTAACCCTAAAGAACAATCAAACTAAAAACATCTTACATTGATCCTCATGTTCCTTACTAGTGAGATGGTGGCCTGCACCCTCTATGTCCATATGATCTATATTTTGGAAAACTATTTCAGCTTCATTCCCTTCTCTGTGGATGGAGCTTTGTGTTCCAAATTTGTTAACTATGAAATTAACTAGATATCGATTTGACATCAATATTTAGGGGATAATGGAAAAAATTAAGTCCCCATTTTTCACAAGGACACCAAGGTTCATCATAGTGGCATATTTATCCCACACATCTACTTCACCATTCAAGTCTCTTTAGATATGATATAAGTCCACCTTATTTAATTCAGACATGGTATTCCTAATTCTCACAATGATGCTCTAGATCTTGATCCCTCCATAGTTATTTTGTTTGATGACCTCCCTTATGATAATTAGAGAGTCCCCCAAAACCATGAAATTCCTTATTCCTAGCTTCCTAGCTAAATTGAGGCCATGCCACAACACATAAGCATATTCCTAATTAGTCAAAACTTATCCCAAGTGTCATTCATAATGCTCAATATTTCCCCCCTTGGGATCGTCAAGACTCCCACCCACTCTTGCTTCCCCTGTTATATCTCATATTTGTTAGCACTAGCTTATTTCTCAAATTTATGAAAATACTTGCAATATGAAATAGAAAGAACAAGCAAATGGACACACTATCCATACAAACTAACATAAGATGTATCTTGGGAAACCTGAAACAAGAGAAAACCCAACTCGAAGGTGAGGCCTATGGTTTTCTCTCTTTTCTTTAGTTATGAAAATGCAAAGACATAGAAAAAGACACTCACTATGGAGTTGCCTTTGACACTACAACTTGAATGATTGCTACATAATCTTCGTCCTGATATGTATACTCTCAAATGCCACTCCTATATGCTCTACTCAACTATGGAACAAGTACAATGCTAAAATAATGGAACCTTTTCTCCTCATAGTGGCCCAATATTTAACATAACTTGATAGCCATCTAGGGTTAGGATTTTTGCATGTCTCAACCCTAAATTAGTGTTAGGTTTTGGACCTTCTAGAATCTTATTGAAATTACACTTGTGGATATCCTCACATGTGTTATTAATGGGGGTTGATTTGGAATCCACTCACTACCATGGTGGTCAACAAGGTAGGTAAACTTGCAGGAGGCATAACTTCTGCATACAAGCTCCAATTGAGGTGACTTGTGCACCATTATAAATCTCTCAGTGAGTAGAATAACGTCGAGTGGTTGGGAGCTATGTTTGAAAATTTTTGACCCCCATAAATGTCATTTGATGCCTCAAGATGGATCTAAAAGGTTCCAAACCCCAAATCTCTAAACTGGAACCTACCACTAAAATGGGCCTTGTGAGCCAAATCTTCCAATTTTTCCACCGAGAAAGTACCAAGATAGATGACAAATTATAGAATGATCCATTTCAGATTAATAAAACTTGATGAACTTGGAACAATATGGGATGATGAATCTAAAGAATCAACCATTTGATATTATCACTTCCCCCCCTACATTTAAGCCCAAATCATAATTATTGTGTCTACATTCTTAAAATAAAATTTCAAAAGCATGTAACATTCTAACTTCAAAAATAATTTTGAAGGCCATTTTTAAGAAGATGTCAAGTGTAAGTATCATTTGTATAATTTCAAATGATACATTTTCCACTCATGTACTTTATCATTTGTATAATTTCAAGTGAGACATTTCCCACTCATGTTGTATGCTTATTTCAAATGATAATATACATATGTAACTTGATTAAACAATTGTATTCTCTGAGTTTGATTTACCTATGCATTGAAATAATTCTCTTAGAATTGATATTAAGAGAGACAATATTATAATAAAGGGAACAATGTCCCATCCCATGAGCCCTAAATTATACTAATCAATGTGTATCCTATGGAGCATTGTAATTTATATGTTTTCATTTAAAAAAAAAGTTTTGAAAGTATGTAACACTCTAACCTCAACCTAACTTCTGAAGGCAATTTTTAAGTAATTGGTGCACCTAATTTATACCTGGTGCACTAGCGCATATTTTCAAAATAGACATACCAATATGCTTTATTATGATAAGTGCTAAACATAAACCTACATTAAAATATTTTATGATTACAAATTTTTGAATTTATATTTTCATTGTAAAATATTATATCAATGTGTTTATAACAATATAGTGCACTGGTGTGCTTATGTAATTCAGGTGCACTACTAACTAAAACAAGTTTTTTAAGAAAACAAAGAGTGCATTTATCATCAATGCACAAAAATATCAAGGAAAAAATATAGCAAGAATTTCAATTTGTAGAAGTGAGTCGCAAACAAAACCTTAATCCATATTCCATTGATTTGTCAAAAGTTAAAGTTAATAGAGGGAGACTTGTGTAAAATAGATTTACCAAGGAAGAGATTGGAGTATGTAATTTTTGAGTTGAATTTGTAAGGAATCATTATGGCTCACATTTAAATCTATATAGAAGAAATTTCAAGTATGTGACTTCATCTTTTCATTTCAACTTTTTCCCCAATTAATTAAAAAACTTCCAACATTTTTATTTATTCTTATAAATATTTACAGTATATTTAAAAAAAATATATTGGAGTTTTAGATTCACTTTTACTGTTGCCAAGCCAACCCTGCCTTTCTTGTTTTTTCTCTTGACTTGTTTTATGTTGCAAACCCTAATAGTTAGGGTTTAGTTTCTCTACCTTTTCACAAAGAGATTTAATTTTTTGGGTATTTGGATATTTGTATTGATGGATTTGGATATTTATTGGATTGGGAACATTCATTGAGTTGGATCCCAAAACCCATCATTGTCATATTTAAAAATAAAACGCGTTTGGGTTTTGTGGTGCTCATTGTATAGTAAACATGCACCAATGCAGTTTTTACTGTATAGTGCATCACTTTAAGTTTAGTTTTAACAATGCATGCAATGTAGTAAACACTCATCGATGCTTTTTGTTTAGCGTATAGCTCATTGCTTCTTTATGTCTTATTTTATATACTAGTCCAAAAGTTTTATTTTATATATTAGTCCAAAAATACACTGAATTGATATTTCTACTATATTCACTTTCATATAAATATTAATTGATTTATTATTCCAGTGAATAAACGATGTGATACATGAAACATGCTAGTAGGAATGTCCAAAAAAGTGTACAATGAGATGGTCAATGAAAAGAGAATAATTGAATCCAAACAACAATGTGAATCAAACGTGTGTTATCATTGATTTTTTGTGTGTAATCAAAGAGTTTAATTATCACATGAAATACCAATTAATTGTTTACTTGTTGCAAAAAATAAAATAAAATGGAACACTTTCAACATATAAGATGGGAAGACAAGGCATCAAAGGTTGATCGTAGATTTTGTAAGTATTTTCCTTTTCCTTATTTAACATTTTATATTTATTGTGATGTTTATATTTTAATTAATTTAAAATTGTGGCATGGATGTTTTCTCATTGATGCCAATATACAAAGAAGATCCATTCAAACATTTGATTGACATTGGATTAAGTACGGGTTGTGATTATATGTTGGAGTATCAAGGGTTAATTGAACAATTTGTAAGTATTAATGTTGTTTTACTTCCCTTATTTTATAATTAATGGAACAAAAAGAAACCTTTAATTACATCTATGCTCTATCATGACAATGTATGAAACTCAAAGGAAACCAAGTATGGAGTGGAGCAAACACAAGATTTGTTGAGAAACAACATCAATAATGGCTTTGAAATAATTTTCATTGTTTATAAACAATTTGTTGTCGTGGTATGCTTTTCAATTTACGCAATCATGCATATTATACTATAAATGTAAATATACTCAATACACTTTATTTCTATGTTTGTATATGGAACATGAAGTGGCGGAGAAAAATCAAGCAAATACACAAAACATTCCAAATAACTCAAGTATAATATCCCCTGCAAATGATGAAGAAATTAGGCATGCGAGAAACTCCAACAACAACAATAACAACAATTCAATAGCAAATGTTAATCAATAAAATTGAATTTTACAAGTTGTATATTTTGGAATGTTTGTATGTGAAATCCATATTTTTTTTTAATGTGGACATCTTGTCCCAATTTGATAACGACGAGTTGCAAATAATTGTAACAATTACATATTGAAATTTTGATTTTTTGGACCTTTTATGTTGTCTCATTATGTACAATGAAGGCTCCTTATTCATATATAATAAAATGGGTGTCTTATTCTATTGTAGTCTCCAATGTTGTAAAATGTTATGTTATCTATTAAATATATATATGATTTATATTATTACAATGAACATATGTGTAATCAGTTGAGAAATTTGTTTAAATGATACAATTCATTAATGCAATGATTATATCCAAATACAACAATTAAGATATTAATAAAAAATGTTTTTTTGATGATTAATTGAAAAATTATATAAAAAAAGAAGTTGCATTTGTATATCTGCAACATGGAAAATTTCAACACTAAAACATATTGGTGCATTGCATTTACTTGACTTCAACGGTGTGGTTCATGTATATTTTTGCACCACTACATTTTAATAGTTGTTAAGCACTAGTTCTCTATACATGTATGAATGCACCGGTGTTAATAAATTCAATAAACACACCGGTGCTCCTAATGACAACAACAATGTCATTTTCTTCAACGATACCATTACCACTATTAGTATGGTTATTGTCAGTACACACTAATTCTTTCTAAATATATAATTTACACATTTGAGATTTTAGAATATGGAGAACACACTAATGCTTTTAGAAATATGTAATTCACACAAAAGCATTCAAAATTTGTAATACACACTTGTGCTTTCAAATATAATATGCATCAATTCCTAGAAAATATAATATGCATTGGTACTTATTGGTTATAAGAGCATCAATGCACCTTAATGATATAACCACACCAAAATAAAAACCTTTGTTAGAACCCCTAGCCTCCCACAATTTTCAGTTATAATGAACATCCATTAACCTCCCACTAAAACCTCCAATACCAATAGAAAATGATTTTTGATAATTTTCCCTAATCTTAGAACACTAAAAACCTCTATTGGGTAGAGTTTTCCTTGTATTGTCATCATCCTCAAGTGGGATATATTTCCTCTTTCATTCACAATCAATTGAGTGGTCCAATAAATTATGTGATTGGTTTCTAGATTTACCCTTGCCACAAAGACCTAGGAAACAACAATAGGTATCACAACAACTGAAAATGCCTGCTCTTTACTATTCTTTGTCTCCCTTGTGATATTTCTCCTTTATTTGGGGCTTAGTGGGGATGACATGCTTATGGGGGTTTTCTTTCCATATGGGTTTTGTCCCCCCCATCACCTCCTATTTCTCTATAACATCATTGATTTGCATTAAATGTTGTAGCAATGACATATTTCCTATAGTATTATTTATGACAATATTTTAATATCTATTTACACTCTTTTGACCATTTTCAATAATATGATCCTTTGGAAGATTGAAAAATGGGCACAAAATTCAAATTAACAATACTATGAACAAAAAAATCCTTATCCATAGAAGAACTAGTATCTTCATTATGTTGTTTTTCCACAAAGAAGAATGGGTGAATAGGCATTGTAAGGGAAGACACAATATAGATGGAAACCTATGGCCTATCTTCATTTGTGTTCTATGTGTAACCCGTGGAATATTGAATATCTATTTGCTTCATTCTAATCCCTTTGGACTAGGTCTAAGTCCTAACTAGGGATGGTATTTTCAAACTATATTCATTTGAAGACAATTCATCCATGTCTCATTGCTATCTTTTGATGCTTAAAACCCTAGACTAATATTCAATATTCTTGAATCTTTGCTCCTTTTGAGCATCCTTGGCACTAATTACATAGGGTAAAATGTCTAGTCTTGTTGAGTGCAATTTAAACAATCAATCCGAGTTACATCCCTTTATTGTCTCTTCAATATCTAGATTAAAGTCTTTCAACTTACACTAACTTCTTTCAGGTTCTCAATATGATTTATGGTCTATTTGACCAATTTGATTGGAATGTCAATGAATTATTACATCCCATATCTTTGAACAATATGTAATAACCCAAGTATTGACGAGAAACCTTCATGAGTAAAAAATAGTTACATACAATTTTTGGTAGTTTAAGGTTGATCACTAAAATGGTAGGTCTTGGTATGGATCCAATCAATCATAATAAAGAAATAACCCTTTCTATAGAAAAGGAATTCTTGACCTATTCAATAACTTGGCGAGACTTATTTCCTTGTTAACATTATTTCCACTCCAAAGATGGAATTATCTTAAACTTTGCAAAAGTCAACATATGTCTTATGGCTCCACAACAAGGAGTGCCACATGTGAATAGAGTCAACGGTAGAGATAAAAATAGACTTGTGGGACAAACTCATTACAATAAGCTAGTGTGAGTAAGAGGAGACATAAATGGCCTTAGTAGTGTTGAAATCGATAATTTGTTATATAATAAGAGTAGAAGATACTACTAACCAAAAAAATAGTGTCTCCACAATAAATCTAATGAATTACAAAGGCATTGTAACTAGGAAACTTGCAAGTGAATTGTTAACATGTCATGCCAATAAACATCAAAGAAATATTATTTGAAGTTTGAGTTATAATATATAAATCATAAGCATTCATAAATATTACTTCTCTTAATGGTTTCACCTTGCAAGGATTTATCCGCATATGGCTCCCCTAGTCATTTTTAAAGAATAGCTAAGGCTCTGGCGCCTTGAAACATTAGGTAGGTACATGCAAACACGCCATCTCTAAGAAATTGAGAAGATAAGTGTGTTATAACCCTAAAATGCACCATACAGGTTTACCTGGCATCAGGCCAACTCATGCCTCTTCCTAGCCAAAGCCATGCTGAGTATTTCCTCAAAAAACCACTTAAAACAAACAACCCACGCCCTAACTTCTCACTGGGCG
>ML802890.1:118488-136501 GCA_009831015.1 Picea engelmannii
GAGTTGTGGCCATTACCAATCATAATCTCTTAGTTTGTAACTTGTTGGAGGGTGCTTCCACCTTTGTTCCATGGAAGTATAGGTTGCAGATTCTCTTGGAAGAGGTTGAGTTGTAGTACCTTGTGGAAAAGGATGTGTTACTTTCCCTAGATCCCTATTAGGATTTGGCTGGGCACACTAGGAAATTGGTCAAAGAAAAACAAATCATTCTAGATTTAATGAAAGGTCATCTAATCCCTCATATCATATAGAAGAAGATGACTAAGGATATGTATGATGCCATGCGAACATGTCCAAGAGAATGTTGTTGAAGAACAAACTAACTAGTAGCCACATGGGCAACATTGATATAGTAGATATCTATCTCATGAAGATCACAAAGTTGAGATATCATTTTTTCACAGTTGGTGACAAGATAACAAAAAATGAGCTAGGTAGGACTTGCTCCTTAGTTTCCTTATCCAACATGGAAGGCTCATAGAGTTTCAAATTTTTCACATTCACTTATGAGTAAATGTGCATATATGGGAGTATATTGAGTCTATAAGAATTATTACCCACCTTCTCCAATACCTCAAAATGACCATACCGCAGAGCCTTGATATTCTTACTAGGACCCTATAATATTTTCTTATTTAGTTGTAACCAAACTCTATCTCCCACTTGGAATGATTTCTCAGTTCTATGTTGATCATGTCGAGCCTTGTAATTTTACTATGATTTCTTCAATGTACCCTATATTTGCAAATGGATATGCCTAATATTTTCAACAAATTTATTAACTTCAATCTCTTCTCCTATGATGTCTTCTCTCACTCCTCCTTGTTGTCCATCGACAACATCCAAGGGTGAAGTTGGCAAATACCCAAAGAAAGTTTTGAAAGGGGAAGTACTAGTAGAAGTGTGGATCGTTCTATTATAAGAGTGTTGAATGTAGATAAGATTTTCATCCTAGGTATTCAAATGCTTATGATTGCAACCCATCAAAAGCTATACCAATGTCATGTTGACTACTTCTATTTTCCCTTTTGTCTATGGATGTAATGTTTTATATCTCTTCAATTGGTGTCCATATGCTCCCAAAGTGTAGTCTAAAAGGCACTGAGAAATCTGGTATCCCTATCTGAGTCGGTGCTCCTTGGTATCCCAAAGTGCACCCATACTTGTTCTAATAACATGTTTGTAGCTTCTTGTCCTTTGATGATATTTTTACAAGGCATAATAATGCACATCTTTCTGAACCTATCAACTACAACAAATAGATAGTCATGTCCCTTCCTGGTTGTTAGAAAACCACCCACAAAATCCATGGAAATGATTTCCCATGGTCGAGTAGGTACTAGTAAGGGATGGTATAAACCTTGCTTTCTATTGTTGGGCTTGATAGTATAATGAACCATGCATCCTCTAATATATTGAGCTACATTTTCTTACATTTTGGGCCAATACACATACCTTTGTAAGTTGGCAGTTGTCTTCCCAACACCAAAATGTCCTACAACCTTGGTGGTGTGAGACTCTCTGATAAGATGCAATATTTCACCTTTAGGAACACAAAGCTTGTCTAGCTTGTAGATTAACCCATTTTTGAGATGGTAGTCAGTGTTATTGTCACCTTCTTCTACATGAATTTGGCCCTGTAGTTATTGAAACGCCTCTTTAAAGTCGTCATTTTTTGTGTATTCCTCTTTGTATGCATTATGGGTAAAAGTCTCCATGTGCATAAGAGTTCCCAAAGATATAATTTTTTATGTGGGTGGCCTTGAAAGCATGGCTTCCAACGTATTAATGTTTCCTTTCTTGTACTTGATGACTAGATGAAACTACTACAAAAACCCTATCCACTTGTAATTTTGGTTTGTTGAAGCTTACTTTGGGCCTACAAATACTATATTAGTTGGTGATTAGTGTGGATAATGGTTTCATTTCCCATTAGATAGTGCTTCATCTTCTTAACAGTTTGAACTAGGGAATAGAGTTCCTGGTAGTTCAAGACTCTTGCATGAAACATCTCAAAATGAGAGAATATTGTCTTACCTCCCTACATCAAGACTGCTCCCATAACATATCCACTCACATTTGTCTCCAATTTGAAGGGATTCTACAAGTTAGGTAATTTAAGTACTCATACTTGACTAATTCTCTATTCCAACACATTGAAATATGTTTGTTGATTCTTTCCCCTCTAGAAACTCTTATCAATGGTTGTTATGGCATGGCGTGGTGCAACTATTGCTAAAAAGGATGCTATGAACTTTGTAGGTACTGTGTTTCCCCAAAAAATCTCCTAACTTTAGTGACATCAATAGGAATTGGCCACTTGATGACGACCTCCATATTTTTAGACAAGATCCAAGTCTTGGGAATTTAGCAAGAGCTACATCTTTGCAGAAACTGGATAGTTTGGAGAATGGATAATTTAGAGGACTGAGACATGTCTAGCGGCGTATAGACAAATATAACGGAGGCAAAAAAGGCATAATTCGACAGACCGTCAATTATAAAACGACCCAGATCAACGGCTGGAGCCCATATTGGGCGGTAAACTTGCATGGGACTTAACCATACAAAAGCGGAACGGGGAAACCATTGTGGTTTTTAAAATGGACGCGTGTTGCCTCCACAGATACGTCGGGGTGAAAGGCGGGTTGCCTGAAACCACTTTCGCCAAAGCCCCGATGTCACATGTTCCTATACGTCAAATCAAACACTCGTTGAGTGTCGGTGGCGGCTGGTTGAAATCACCCCATCTCACTCATTCGGTACTTCAAAACTGTATAATGTCAGGTGAATGCCACCATATAACGAACTCGAAAGCTAATCATTTGAAATCAACGTATCCGTCAGTAAATCTGTCAGCGATTCATGATTGGAACTCTACAATTACTCAAGTATGAAGGCATCATTTCATCCATAAGTGAAGTAATCTCCAATTCGCTCAACTCTCTGATTTCTATAAGAACGTTTCGGTGTCTACGAAATTGGGATACATGGATGAAGCCATATCCAGTGAAACTAGTCATTCAAGCAACATGGAAGATTTACCTACAAGCAGGAAGGAAAGGGTAATTGCACGTATATTGGAAACTAAATTCCACACAGAACCTACTATAGACTTATGATTGGAATTCAAGCTAAATCTCGTCATGAGGGACCTAATTATCAACATGTGAGTTGTAAAAAAGAAATGGAGAAAACTACAGAAGAAAGAAACCGTCGCTGAAACGAATGAAAGTGTTGGAGAAAATCAACCGACTTGGTTGGATACTCTAAAAGAGGATATCACTAAGCTAAAATAAACTCTCAGGTGAAGACGAGTACATCCCAACAAGTTTTGGACAAATGGCGCCTAGATACGATGAACCTGTTCCTAACGATCCCTCTAAAATAGGGTAACGATTATTATAAATCATTTCTCATTTGTAACTGATCTCTAATCTTAGAATGATGAGAAGTCTGAATGTTTTGTATTCCACGAAGAAACCTTCTCTATATATATATTATCCTGAGGATATAGAGAGGCATGGAAAAAAGAGGAGCCTGCCCTCTGTGCAGGAAGACCTTTGTAAATTTTGGAGCTAGAATGAATATATAAATGCAGAAGCGGATTGCGGACTGTTTATGAAAAGATTCTAACCGACAGTGATATGAGTCTTTTTTTCTCTTCTTAGTATGTGTTTCTTGTGATCTTTTATTCCATATACATTTTTCTTCCGTTTAAATTGGAGAGTTTAAAATCCCATAATTCATCATTTGATGCTCTTGGCTTAGCGATTTAGACTATGTTTATCTCTTCTGAACTAATTCAGAATTCATTCCAATAATGATCTGATATAGTTATGTGTTTCCTTTTCCTCTGATGCCATGCAAAAATTTTAGATATAAACTCGAACTCACTACCTGATTTAGCCTTTTTCTCTTAATTGTTCGCAGATTTGACAATGTATTGTTTGTTCTAGACTACATAGCCCAAATTTCATCTCCCTTCCTCCAATCATTTTATTACAAACCCAAAAACAAACCAAATTTAGCCACTGATTTCCATAGATATACCCAGTGACACGAGAGATCCCTCTTTGAGTTGAGAAATCTAGTGCCTCATCTCTAAAGATAGTTGAAACAGTTACCTCTGTCGTTTGTCTATTCAGCCAGACAAATTTTACAGAGTGCTAACATTCTGGCACCATTGTCGGGGATGAAATTAAAAAAAATTCCCTGGGAAGAATGACATGGTTGCATTCTAAGGTCTAAGAGTAGTAGACACTTAGGCACATATTGGCTGTATTCCTGCTCTGACGACTCCACACATCAAAAAATCAGTTTGAAGGTGATTCCACTGGTAGAAGAATCCATAAATTCGAATTTTCAATGGCGACTCCACTCTCAATGCAGAATCCAGCTTCCAAAAAATTATTGGTGACTCCACTCAAGTTTCAAATATAATTCAAAGACTCCATTGAGAAATGAGATCCCTTGACAGAGGTATGAAAAGACATTATGGAAGAAAACAAGTACTTAAAATTGGATTTTTTCCAAGGCATTTTATTGTTTGTCATAAGTTGCCTCTTCTTTTTCCTTGAACACGCCAAACCGATTTTTCTTTACCTGCTGCATTCTACTGATGATCATGAAAAACTTGCAATCATTTATCCTCCTCTTAAAGTTGCATATGCATACCCCCACCATATCGATGATTTCGATAAGAGTTTTACAGTTGGGCCATGTGATGACCATGACCAAGTCGGTGAACCCCATAAAGCCACGACCAATGTCTCTCCCCCTGTTCCTAGTCCAACGTCCTCCAGAGCCCAACATAGATACATACCCCTGAAACTACCCCAAGTCCTCCACGATTTCCCTCCAAATCACCATGAATATCTACCCGTGTTTGATGGAGAAACTAATGTCATCTCAGTTGAAAAACACATCCAAGGGTTTGAGCATTTTATAGATTTATTTGAGATTAACCATGACGATGTTTGTATGAGGGATTTCTCTCAATCCTTGAAAGGGGACACCAAAGACTGTTTTAGACATTTGCAGCCAGATACAATTAGCTCATGGGAGGAATTGAAGAATTTTTTTTTAAGGTTTTGGGGCAAGAAGAAATCTTTGGAGCTACAACTTGCAGAGTTCTATGCCTTGAAATGGCAGAGCAACGAAACTATCTCTATATTCAGTAGAAGGTTTTCCAGTATTTACTACAAATTTCCTAAAGAGATTCAACCCACTGAAGCAACTGCCATGTTCTATTATACAACAACTCTTCATCTAGATTTGTCTTTCCTCCTGATGGAAAGAAGACCTAAGTCTTTACAACAAATGTTTAATGATGCCCAAAATATTCAACACAACATCCAGGCATGTAAACAGATCCAAAAGGAGGGGTTGGATGCTCAAAAAAATGAAATGGATATGAATAGGAAATAGTTGATTGGAATCTTAAGCATAGAATTGACAATATCATGGGCCCTCTTGAAGTCTCAAATGCTTGTGATCGTGCTAAAAATTATATTCCACTTGTTAAAAGAAGAGGTGTTGTTCTAGCTTCTGAGCCATCCCATGATAAGCAGGGAGTGGGTCATTTTGCAGACAGTCAAGAGGATGAGTTTGCAAATCAGTTTGTTGAAAAACAGATTAATGTTCCAAGTATGTTCTTATTAGACGATGTTGCATATGATGTTGATTTGCCTATATATGAAAAATACAAGGATGATCATGATATTGAAGACTCTCTTCTTTGATAGTACAATGAGGAGAAAAATATTAGATCAACTGAAAAGAATTCTCTACCCCTGTGCTTCACTACATTCAAATTGTTGAAAGAGAATTCTCATATCATTGTTGAGGCAAGTGAATTTGTGCTGACACAAAGTCACACCAAACCAACAAAACATATTGACAAAGATATTGGAACACTCTTCTCAGACGCTTGATGACTCTATTCTTTGTTTTAAGGAAGACCTTGTAGACTCAGAAATACATTCATTGGTCGAAAACAAAGTTGAAGGTGAGCATGTCCAAAAACCCAAAGAGATGGAAAAATGTACCTATGATGATACTGAAAAGAATGAAGAAGGTTGTGAGTCAGGTAACAAAACCTTGCCATTGTGTTTTTCCTCATTCGAACTATTGAAACAAAATGGCATTTCAAATCAGAAAATATCCAAGCATGAAGTCGAAAGCGAAGATATCATCGAGCTTATAGATAAAAAAATCTCTCCCCTTATGTTTTTCTTCCTTTGAATGGTTAAGAGAAAATTACAAAATTTACGAAAAAATAGGGACTTCTGACTATATTCATAGTAGCATTGTTTTATATAAAAAGGTTGTCATCATTAAAGAACACCAACTACACTCACATGCATTGCACGATCATTACTTGAAAGGGTATTTCAATTCAAAATTTCAATCAGAGCTTAACCATCAGATTAAAGAGGAAGTTGATCAAGAAATTTTTATCAAAGGTCTTTTCCTTTCTCCGAGAACTAATGCAGATGTTCAACAATATTACCAACAAGACAAGGTATTTCAAGGTTTCCTTTCTTCCCCTGAAAATGATGTAGTGATCCTATTTCTGAACAACCTAGATATGGATGAAGATTTTGAAATTACACCTATGAAAACTCCGAACAACGAGGAAACCCTTGTGGCAGAATCTTTCTCTTCTATCTTGATTCCTGAAAAGGAATCATTCTTCCATATGATTCATGATCTCGAGACACATTATATGGGAAAGGTTTACGATTAGAATCTACCAATAACAGTGGATTACAAAGAATCAATGTCTGTACCAGATATGAATCTTTTTACACCAGATGATGTTCTCCAGCCATGGTTGCTTTGTGACTCAGGAAATCCCTACTACCATACTTCTCAACAACTCTGTCAGTTTTTTAGAAATCAACAAGTTGAATCACTTGAAAACAAAAATGCAGTGGAAGGAGTGAAACATGATGATTGTTTTACGCATATTTTAAAAGATCCATTTGCAATCCTATTAGAAGAAATAAACAGTCCAAATGTTTTTAATTTTTTGAGAATTATAGATGAATTTTTGAATGAATTATCAGTCAGCAGGATTTGGAGGAAGCTTGTGCAAGGTAAACAGACAGTGGATAAAATGCTCACATGGTTGCATTGGCATTTTGATTTCACTTGATTAATAGTTCATTTAAGTAGTTAGAGTAGATAGGAGTGTGAAAATAAGCTTGTTGGGCAAGCATTTTTCAGTTTATATTTCCAATATTGTGTACAGTCAGTTTTAGCAGTATATTCAGTGTTCAGTATCCAGTTGAGAGCAACGTGCAAAGTTTGGACTTCAGCAGACACTAGTGATATGGTAGGATCAGGGTACACGCACATGTTTTGGGATCGGCCCAATGGATCAGGCACCGGGTCTACAAGTTATTTGCTACCTCACAGGGAGGATAACATCCCCAATTGGAGCCTATGTTATCACCATACCATATTTTCAGACAAGATCCAAGTCTTGGGAATTTAGCAAGAGATACATCTTCGCAGAAACTGGATAGTTTGGAGAATGGATAATTTAGAGGACCGGGACATGTCTGGCGGCGTATAGACAAATATAGCGAAGGCGCAAAAGGAATAACTCGACAGACCGTCGATTATAAAACGACACAGACCAACGGCTGGAGCCCATATCGGGCGATAAACTTGCATGGGACTTAACCATACAAAGGAATACTGGGGAAACCATTGTGGTTTTTAAAGTGGACGCGCGTCGCCTCTAGAGATACGTCTGGGCGAAAGGTGGGTTGCCTAAAACCACTTTCGCCAAAGCCCTGATGTCACATGTTCCTATATGTCAAATCAAACACTCGTGGAGTGTCGGTGGCGGCTGGTTGAAATCACCCCATCTCACTCGTTCGATACTTGACAACCGTATAATGTCAAGTGAATGCCGCCATATAACGAACTCGAAAGCTAATCATTTGAAATGGATTGGCCAAGCATGGTAAATCAATGTACCTGTCAGTGAATCTGTCAATGATTCATGATTGGAACTCTACAATTACTCAAGTATGAAGGCATCATTTCATCCATAAGTGAAGTAATCTCCAATTCACTCAGCTCTCTGATTTATGTAAGAACGTTTCAGTGTCTACGAAATTGGGATACATGGACCAAGCTATATCTAGTGAAACCGATCATTCAAGCGACATGGTAGATTTACCTACGAGTAGGAAGGAAAGTGTAATTGGACGTATATTGGAAACTAAATTCCACACAAAACCTGCTACAGACTCAGGATTGGAAGTCAAGCTAAATCTTGTCATGAGGGACCTAATTATCAACAGGCGAGCTGTAAAAAAGAAACGGAGCAAATGACAAAAGAAAGAAACCGTAGCTGAAACGACTGAAAGTGTTGGAGAAAATCAACCGACCTGGTTGGATACTCTAAAGGAGGAGATCACTAAGCTAAAATAAAATCTCAGGTGAAGATGAGTACATCCCAACAAGTTTTGGACAAATGGCACCTAGATACGATGAACCCGTTCCTAACGATCCCTCTAAAATAGGGTAACGGTTATTATAAATCATTTCTCATTTGTAACTGATCTCTAATCTTAGAACGATGAGAAGTCTGAATGTTTTGTATTCCACGAAGAAACCTTCTCTCTATATATATTATCCTGAGGATATAGAGAGGCATGGAAAAAAGATGAGCCTTCCCTCTGTGCAGGAAGACCTTTGTAAATTTTGGAGCTAAAATGAATCTATAAATGCAGAAGTGGATTGCAAACTGTTTATGAAAAGATTCTAATTGGCGGTTATATGAGTCTTGTTTTCCCTTATTAGTAAGTGTTTCCTGTGATCTTTTATTCCATATACATTTTTCTTCCGTTTAAATTTTAGAGTTTAAAAGCCTAGAATTCATTATTTGATGCTCTTGTCTTAGCGATTTAGACTATGTTTATCTCTTCTGAACTAATTTAGAATTCATTCCAATAATGCTCTGATATAGTTATGTGTTTCCTTTTCCTTTGATGTCATGCAAAATTTTCAGATATAAACTTGAACTCACTACCTGATTTATCCTTTTTCTCTTAACAGTTCGCAGATTTGACAATGTATTGTTTGTTCTAGACTACATAGCCCAAATTTCATCTCCCTTCCTCCAGTCATTTTATTACAAATCCCCCCAAAAAACAAATCTAGCCACTGATTTCCATAGATATACCTAGTGACACAAGAGATCCCTCTCTGAGTTGAGCAAGCTAGTGACTCAAGTCTAAAGCTGGTTGAAACAGTGACCTTTGTCGTTTGTCTATTTAGCCGGACAAAATTTATAGAGTGCTAACAGAATCCATATTGAGTTCCCCTACACTGATCATGTAACCCAAATACACCAATGACTATTGCGAAAACTCACATTTTTTGAGGTTTTTGAGTGGATGATTCTTTTTTAGGATCTCTAACACCTACATAAGATGTGAGATGTGCTCCTCCTAGGTAGATATATAAACCAATATGTCATCCAAATACACTATTACAAATGAATCTAAATAGGGATGCAATACATCATTCATCGATCACATTAATTTAGCTGGTGCATTACATAAACCAAAAGGCATGACCAACCATTCATTCATGATTTGCCTTGTCTTGAAGGCATTCTTCCAAATGTTTTCTTCTTTAACACATACCCAGTGGTATCCAAATTTGAGATTCAACGTGGTGAAGTACTTGGCATGTTGCAACTAGTATAACAAATAATCAATAAGGGGTAGAGCATATCGATCTTGAGCATGATATTGTTTAAATATTTGTAGTTGATATACATTCTCCAAGTCCCATCCTTCTTGGGTATTATGATGATAGGTGACCCACAAGGTGAAGTGCTTGGTCAAATTACTCCCTTCTCTAGTAGTTGTTGCAATTTTTTCTTCACTTCCTCTGCTCCCATAATATATTGTCTATACAAACCAATATTTGGTAATGGGGAGTTAGGAAACAACTATATCACATGCTCCACTTCCCTCTTATGTGGCATCCATATAGGCTCCTAGAACATTCCTCTATATTCTTACAACAACTCCTCCAACTATTTTTTTGTTCTCTCTTTGGTACAACCCTCTAGGGATGTCTTTACTCTTATTGATTCCTTCCTTAGTTGAGTCTCTTAAGAAAATCAATATATACTTTTGACTAGAGTCGATCAACCTTTTGGCTTGGTTGGAATATAGTAGAGAGATATTTGATTTACCTATGTGTGCATTGATGATGTAAGACTTCCCATCCGTGATCCGGTGGTACTTGTTTTCTCTCTACATGAATATTGTATCCCTCATATACATGTAGTGGCTTCCAAACACTACACCACACATGTCAAGGGGGTACTACATCTAACTCCACTTCATCAATAAAATATGCACTTATAGAAAACTCGATCTTACATTGTTTAGTGATTTTGATCTCTGCATCCTTATTCACCCATCCCAATGGATAGGGGCTTGGATGATCATGAACCTCCAACCCAAGCTTGTTGACCAGATAATTTGTGATGAGGTTGGCCTATTAACTGAAGTTAAATAGAGCATATACCTTGTTCTTTTTTACCTATATCTTAATATGGAAGATTTTTTCATCTTCTTCTCTTCCTTGTGATGAAGACTACTCAAATTCACCTCCTTCTGCAATCAAGTGAAAACAATCTTCTCATCCACATTTGAATTTCTCTCTACCTGGTTTCCTGGATCCATACCTAATAGGTTATTCTTCTTGGCATCCTTCTTACAATTATTTGGGTTCATCATGTCACTTCCAACACTTATCATTGGTGTGACCATTGATATTGCAATGGTTGTTTGGATTATTGCACTGATGTGCAATAGTTATCATTTTCTTGTCTTTTCCTTTCCACTTCTTCTTCCCCTCCATGGAAGCATCTTGGTGGTATTTTTATTTAGAACCGCTTGGTTTCCATTTCTTATGGCCTATGTTCTTCAGGTATTGTGCTTGCACACATGCCTCATCAATGGTTTTTGGTTTGAAGAACATCACTTTATTTTGCAAATGACCATATAGACCCCCCATATACTTGAGGAGTATGTTTGGATTCTTGGTAGAGATACCCAACATGATCACCATCTTCTTGAATTTGGTGGTGTACTCTTCCACACTCTACCCTTACGTATTTTTGAATTGATGTCAACAAATCCACTAGACCTCTACATACCCAATAGGGTATAAATAGGACTTGATGAGGGTTTTAAAATCCCCACACTTAGTTACTAATGGATCACCTTCTAGCCTAAGTTTCTCCATGTGGTTTTTCCACCAGGTTATTGCATGGCCCTCTAGTTTCAGTCAAGAAAATGAAATTTTCTACTCTTCATCTATGTTTTAGACAATGAAATACACTTCTAACTATTGCAACCAGTGATTCAAGTTAACAACATCGATCTCACATTGATAGGGCTTGATGTCCAATTTCTCTTACATTTTGAGTAGAGGTTGTGAATGAGTGATGGAACTAGAACTTGGTTTCTATTTCTTAGGATTTTTTTTCGACTCCTTTTTTGGGTCTTCACTAACTTCAAGTTTCTTACTTGATCCAAATTCTGAGTTAAAACCATCAATGTCTTTGAAAGGAATGAACTTTTTCTCTATATCCACCATGAGGAGGGCCATATTGTGAGACAAATTAGTGAATTTCTCTTCCATCCTCACAAATTTCTCTTTAAATACATCCCAAGGGTTGTTATGGATGGACTCATATGCCATGGCTAGGGTTCTATGACTTCCTTCTTAAACCAATTCCTGGATATTGCAACTTCCCACAAATTCCCCGAAGAAAACCTTCTTTAATACCAATATGATGTGTAAACTTGTGTGGATATTCCACTCTTGGAATACTTCGTCACAAATTTTCTTGTATTATATTGAAATCTCTTGTTATGTAGGTTTACTTCCTTAGATATCATTTTTTTTTAACGAGGAATGAATTTATATTAATATTTATAAAATGGGGATGTGACATAGCAATCAGTTTGTACATAAATTGATCTTGGGATTCTTCCAACAAAAACTATTCTAATACATAGAGATAAAGACAAATATATGTATATCAACATAGATTCCCAAGTGATTCTACATGTTGCTTGCTTGAAAAATTGTCCCGACATACATTTAACACTAAAGAACAATCAAACTAAAAACATCTTTCATTGATCCTCATGTTCCTTGCTAGTGAGATGGTGACCTGCACCATCTATGTCCATAAGATCTATATTTTGGAAAACTATTTCAACTTCATTCCCTTCTCTGTGGACAGAGCTTTGTGTTCCAAATTTGTTAACTATGAAATTAAATAGATATCGATTTGACATCAATATTTAGGGGATAATGGAAAAACTTAATTCCCCATTTTTCACAAGGAAACCAAGGTTCATCATAGTGTCATGTTTCTCCCACACATCTACTTCACCATTCAAGTCTCTCTAGATATGATATAAGTCCACCTTATTTAACTCAGACATGGTATTCCTAATTCTCACAATTATGCTCTGGAGCTTGAGCCCTCCATAGTTATTTTGTTTGATGACCTCCCTTATGATAATTAGAGAGTCCCCCAAAACCATCAAATTCCTTATTCCTAGCTTCCTGGCTAAATTGAGGCCATGCCACAACACGTAAGCATCTTCCTAATTATTCAAAACTTATCCTAAGTGTCATGCATAATGCTCAATATTTCCCCCCTTGGGATCATGAAGACTCCCTCCCACTCTTGCTTCCCCTGTTATATCTCATATTTGTTAGCACTAGCTTATTTCTCAAATTTATGAAAATACTTGCAATATGAAATAGAAAGAACAAGCAAATGGACACACTATCCATACAAACTAACACAAGATGTATCTAGGGAAACCTGAAACGAGAGAAAACCCAACTCGAAGGTGAGGCCTATGGTTTTCTCTCTTTTCTTTAGTTATGAAAATGCAAAGACATAGAAAAAGACACTCACTATGGAGTTTCCTTTGACACTACAACTTGAATGATTGCTACATAATCTTTGTCCTCATATGTATACTCTCAACTCCCACTCCTATATGCTCTACTCAATTATGGAACAAGTACAATGCTAAAATAATGGAACCTTTTCTCCTCATAGTGGCCCAATATTTAACATAGCTTGATAGCCATCTAGGGTTAGGATTTTTGCATGTCTCAACCCTAAATTAGTGTTAGGTTTTGGACCTTCTAGAATCTTCTTGAAATTACACTTGTGGATATCCTCACATGTGTTGTTAATGGGGGTTGATTTGGAATCCACTCGCTACCATGGTGGTCAACAAGGTAGGTAAACTTGTAGGAGGCATAACTTCTGCATACAAGCTCCAATTGAGGTGACTTGTGCACCATTAGAAATCTCTCAGTGAGTAGAATAACGTCGAGTGGTTGGGAGCTATGTTTGCAAAGTTTTGACCCCCATAAATGTCATTTGATGCCTCAAGATGGATCTGGAAGGTTCCAAACCCCAAATCTCTAAACCGAAACCTGCCACTAAAATGGACCCTATGAGCCAAATCTTCCAATTTTTCCACCAAGAAAGTACCAAGATAGATGACAAATTATAGAATGATCCATTTCAGATTAATAAAACTTGATGAACTTGGAACAATATGGGATGATGAATCTAAAGAATCAACCATTTGATATTATCACTTCCCCCCCCCTACATTTGAGCCCAAATCATAATTATTGTGTCTACATTCTTAAAATAAAATTTCAGAAGCATGTAACATTCTAACTTCAAAAAGAATTTTGAAGGTCATTTTTAAGTAGATGTCAAGTGTAAGTATCATTTGTATAATTTCAAATGATACATTTTCCACTCATATACTTTATCATTTGTATAATTTCAAGGGACACATTTCCCACTCATGTTGTATGCTTATTTCAAATGATAATATACATATGTAACTTGATTAAACAATTGTATTCTAAAAACTTTTGAAAGTATGTAACACTCTAACCTCAACCTAACTTCTGAAGGCCATTTTTAAGTAATTGGTGAACCTAATTTATACCTGGTGAACTAGTGCATATTTTCAAAATAAACATACCAATATGCTTTATTATGATAAGTGCTAAACATAAACCTACATTAAAATATTTTATGATTACAAATTTTTGAATTTATATTTTCATTGTAAAATATTATATCGGTGTGTTTATAACAATATAGTGTACTGGTGTGCTTATGTAATTCAGGTGCACTACTAACTAAAAACAAGTTTTTTAAGAAAACAAAGAGTGCATTTATCATCAAAGCACAAAAATATCAAGGAAAAAATATAGCAAGAATTTCAATTTGTAGAAGTGAGTTGCAAACAAAACCTTAATCCATATTCCATTGATTTGTCAAAAGTTAAAGTTAATAGAGGGAGACTTGTGCAAAATAGATTTACCAAGGAAGAGATTGGAGTATGTAATTTTTCAGAAGAGTTGAATTTGTAAGGAATCATTATGGCTCACATTTAAATCTACATAGAAGAAATTTCAAGTATGTGACTTCATCTCTTCATTTCAACTTTTTCCTTAATTAATTAAAAAACTTTAAACATTTTTATTTATTTTTATAAATATTTATGGTATATTTAAAAAAAAATATTGGAGTTGTAGATTCACTTTTACTGTTGCCAACCCTACCTTTATTGTTTTTTTCTCTTGACTTGTTTTATGTTGCAAACCCTAGTAGTTAGGGTTTAGTCTCTCTACCTTTTCACAATGAGATTTTTTTTTTTTGGTATTTGGATATTTGTATTGAGGGATATGGATATTTATTGGATTGGGAACATTCATTGAGTTGGATCCCAAAACCCATCATTGTCATATTTAAAAATAAAACATGTTTGGGTTTTGTGGTGCTCATTGTATAGTAAACATGCACCAATGCAGTTTTTACTGTATAGTGCATCACTTTAAGTTTAGTTTTAACAATGCATGCAATGTAGTAAACACTCACCTATGCTTTTTGTTTAGTGTATAGCTCATTGCTTGGCTATGTCTTATTTTATATACTAGTCCAAAAGTTTTATTTTATATATTAGTCCAAAAATATACTGAATTGATATTTCTTCTATATTCACTTTTATATAAATATTAATTGATTTATTATTGTTTCATTTTTAGAAGATTAAAAAAAATCTAGTGAATAAATGATGTGATACATGAAACATGTTAGTAGGAATGTCCAAAAAAAATGTACAATGAGATGGTCAATGAAAAGAGAATAATTGAATATGATTTATCCAAACAACAATGTGAATCAAACGTGTGTTATCATTGATTTTTTTTTGTGTAATCAAAGAGTTTAATTATCATATGAAATACCAATTAATTGTTTACTTGTTGCAAAAAATAAAATAAAATGGAACACATTCAACATATAAGATGGGAAGACAAGGCATCAAAGGTTGATCATAGATTTTGTAAGTATTTTCCTTTTCCTTATTTAACATTTTATATTTATTGTGATGTTTATATTTTAATTAATTTACAATTGTGGCATGGATGTTTTCTCATTGATGCCAATATACAAAGAAGATCCATTCAAACATTTGATTGACATTGGATTAAGTACGGGTTGTGATTATATGTTGGAGTATAAGGGTTAATTGAACAATTTGTAAGTATTAATGTTGTTTTACTTCCCTTATTTTATAATTAATGGAACAAAAAGAAACCTTTAATTACATCTATGCTCTATCATGCCAATGTATGAAACTCAAAGGAAACCAAGTATGGAGTGGAGCAAACACACGATTTGTTGAGAAACAACATCAATAATGGCTTTGAAATAATCTTCATTGTTTATAAACAATTTGTTGTCGTGGTATGCTTTTCAATTCATGCAATCATGTATATTATACTATAAATGTAAATATACTCAATACACTTTATTTCTATGTTTGTATATGGAACATGAAGTGGCGGAGAAAAATCAAGCAAATACACAAAACATTCCAAATAACTCAAGTATAATATCCCCTGCAAATGATGAAGAAATTAGGCATGCGAGAAACTCCAACAACAACAATAACAACAATTCAATAGCAAATGTTAATCAATAAAATTGAATTTTACAAGTTGTATATTTTGGAATGTTTGTATGTGAAATCCATATTTTTTTTTAATGTGGACATCTTGTCCCAATTTGATAACGACGAGTTGCAAATAATTGTAACAATTACATATTGAAATTTTGATTTTTTGGACCTTTTATGTTGTCTCATTATGTACAATGAAGGCTCCTTATTCATATATAATAAAATGGGTGTCTTATTCTATTGTAGTCTCCAATGTTGTAAAATGTTATGTTATCTATTAAATATATATATGATTTATATTATTACAATGAACATATGTGTAATCAGTTGAGAAATTTGTTTAAATGATACAATTCATTAATGCAATGATTATATCCAAATACAACAATTAAGATATTAATAAAAAATGTTTTTTTGATGATTAATTGAAAAATTATATAAAAAAAGAAGTTGCATTTGTATATCTGCAACATGGAAAATTTCAACACTAAAACATATTGGTGCATTGCATTTACTTGACTTCAACGGTGTGGTTCATGTATATTTTTGCACCACTACATTTTAATAGTTGTTAAGCACTAGTTCTCTATACATGTATGAATGCACCGGTGTTAATAAATTCAATAAACACACCGGTGCTCCTAATGACAACAACAATGTCATTTTCTTCAACGATACCATTACCACTATTAGTATGGTTATTGTCAGTACACACTAATTCTTTCTAAATATATAATTTACACATTTGAGATTTTAGAATATGGAGAACACACTAATGCTTTTAGAAATATGTAATTCACACAAAAGCATTCAAAATTTGTAATACACACTTGTGCTTTCAAATATAATATGCATCAATTCCTAGAAAATATAATATGCATTGGTACTTATTGGTTATAAGAGCATCAATGCACCTTAATGATATAACCACACCAAAATAAAAACCTTTGTTAGAACCCCTAGCCTCCCACAATTTTCAGTTATAATGAACATCCATTAACCTCCCACTAAAACCTCCAATACCAATAGAAAATGATTTTTGATAATTTTCCCTAATCTTAGAACACTAAAAACCTCTATTGGGTAGAGTTTTCCTTGTATTGTCATCATCCTCAAGTGGGATATATTTCCTCTTTCATTCACAATCAATTGAGTGGTCCAATAAATTATGTGATTGGTTTCTAGATTTACCCTTGCCACAAAGACCTAGGAAACAACAATAGGTATCACAACAACTGAAAATGCCTGCTCTTTACTATTCTTTGTCTCCCTTGTGATATTTCTCCTTTATTTGGGGCTTAGTGGGGATGACATGCTTATGGGGGTTTTCTTTCCATATGGGTTTTGTCCCCCCCATCACCTCCTATTTCTCTATAACATCATTGATTTGCATTAAATGTTGTAGCAATGACATATTTCCTATAGTATTATTTATGACAATATTTTAATATCTATTTACACTCTTTTGACCATTTTCAATAATATGATCCTTTGGAAGATTGAAAAATGGGCACAAAATTCAAATTAACAATACTATGAACAAAAAAATCCTTATCCATAGAAGAACTAGTATCTTCATTATGTTGTTTTTCCACAAAGAAGAATGGGTGAATAGGCATTGTAAGGGAAGACACAATATAGATGGAAACCTATGGCCTATCTTCATTTGTGTTCTATGTGTAACCCGTGGAATATTGAATATCTATTTGCTTCATTCTAATCCCTTTGGACTAGGTCTAAGTCCTAACTAGGGATGGTATTTTCAAACTATATTCATTTGAAGACAATTCATCCATGTCTCATTGCTATCTTTTGATGCTTAAAACCCTAGACTAATATTCAATATTCTTGAATCTTTGCTCCTTTTGAGCATCCTTGGCACTAATTACATAGGGTAAAATGTCTAGTCTTGTTGAGTGCAATTTAAACAA
>ML802891.1:12364-26304 GCA_009831015.1 Picea engelmannii
ATGAATGGATTAGTTTAGCATTGAGGATATATTATATGTACATACATATTTTATTATTGAGAGGAATATATCCTTAATGTTTATTCTTTTGGATGCGTACTTGAAATTTTAATCAAGCAGGATTTACAGCAAACGATTTTGGTCATTTCAGAAAATGAGTTTTAAATTTTAAAATTTTGGGTTCATAATTAGAGGGCGCACGAATGTCTTATTACAGCCGTCTCTGGATGCCAATCTTAATTTCTGGAGGGTTCTGATCCCTATTCCAAATTCGTGACAGTTATTTTCACCTTTTTAAAACCTAAACTGCAATACGACATGCCCTATCCATTTGCCGTGTTAGTATGGTTGGGGACAGTGTGGCGCAAGGTGGCATGTTTTTATGTTGTACTGGCATTCATGATTTGCAACCCTAAACGCCGAGGAAAGTCCAGCAAACAAAAAATAAACGTTGTCAGAGTTACATATCAACTTTTAAATTGTTTATTATTACCTACGCGCCCCTCAAAGTCCAGCAAAAAGGAAAAAAAAAAAAAAAACGTTGTCAGAATTATCTATTAGCTTTTAAAATTTGTTTATTTACGCCCACGCGCCCTTCAAAGTTGGGTCATTTAAAACCTTGTCATAATAATTAGCGTGCTGGTTCAATAGGACCTTTTAAAATTGTGAGTTTATGGTAGCGTTAATTGGGATAATATACCTCCTAAATATGGTGTTAGGATTCCTGTAGATCCATTTTAAACAGCGGTGTTTGTTGTTGTGCTTAAACAGGATATTATTTAAAATATGTTGATTTTGGATATTGCCCTTAAAATGTTTTCATTTTTAGATAAATAGCATTTCTAGGGTTACATAATTGTTCCTTTAAGGACGTTGGTACTTCAATGGTGTAACATTAAACAGTGTTATTGTTATGGTCTTTTAACTAGAAGGACTATTGTTATGGTTAGCATGATGTCAAATAGAATTTGTATTATTTTCAATTTACAAGGATTATATGCGTTAATGGCAATAATGATATTGTTTACATTAAAGTGTTAATGATGAGTTGAACTGCAATATTAATATTGCGTAATTACAATGGTAATTCAGGTTTAATTTGTAATAATAATATGTGTCGTTAAGTTGCAATGTTGAAGAATAGTTGAATTGCTATATTATTATTTGTTTAATTGAAGAGTAGGATGAAGTTGAATTGCAAGGTTATTATTCATTTAAGTGAATTGCTAAGGATGAAGCTTAACTGCAATATTCATATTTTGGTGACTCTGGTTTAAATTGCAATAATAATAATTGTCGCTAAGATGCAATGTTGATGATAACGGTTGAATTGCAATGCTACTATTTGTTTAATTGAATACTGGGATGAAGGTTGAATTGCAAATTTATTAATTGTTTAATGAAGTGCTAATGATAAGGTCTATTGCAATGCAATAATTGTTAGGTTATTCCAATGTATGGTAATAATTTAGAAGGAAGGGCAAGATATTAAGGGAACTGTAATGTTCGAGGATTTACCGTATGGTATTGATACCGTTGCCCAATCTTGGTGTTTAGCAAAAACAAAAAAATGCAATGCGTGTGTGATTATTGCTTGTCCCTGAACTAGCGCAAGTTGACCTTATAACTTAACTTTGGGGGTTGATATTATAGGCTTTTTCTTGATAAAGTCTTCGTCGGTTAATGATAATTTCTGGAGCATTGGGTCTTGAAGAAGTCTTCGGGTCTCAATAGTGGTTGGTCGAGTTGAGTCCTCCTGACTTGCGTCTCCCGTAGAGGTCATGACGGTCCCTGACTTGTAGTACTTGGCGATACGATTTTGCGTAGTATGTTCGTGTCGGGCGGGATACAGACACCCCTTGTATCTTAGTATCTATGTCTGTGTGTAAATCCGGTGGAAGGAATCCAGTGTCGTATCAAGAGTCTCGGGTTGTTTAAAGGCACAGTTCCACTCTTGCGACACACTCTGAGCCGTATCAGTAGTATCGGGCTGTTTAAAGGCACAGTTCCACTACTGCAACTCTACTGTCGGGTTCTTTCACTCTGTGACAGTACTGTACCTAACCCTTGGTGTCTATTTCTGCTTACTATTGTTAGTTGCACGCCTTGTGTCTAGGGGCATTAATTCCTTGTTGTCACTATGATTTGTCGTGTCGTCTTGATTATGTTCGTCTTACTTGCGTCCGGTTGGTTCGAGTGGTGATGTAGGGTCGAGGGGGTTGTTTCTTCTACACGCGCGCACATACTTTAAGAAACAAAAAAAAATTGCACCTATTTTCAGAGTTGTTGTCGTAACCAGGAGGGTTGTTATAGAGGCCCTTAGTCTCCCAGAAGATCACCTGGCAAAGTATTGACTCTAGGGGTTTTTGATGTCTACCAAGTCAGTCAAGAGGAGAGTGGCACCCTTGGAGCACGTAGTGCATCCTGAAGGGCACGTTGTGCAAGGGGAATGGAATGAGGTGAGTGGCACCCTTGGAGCACATAGTACATCCTGAAGGGAACGTCACATTGTTAACTAATAAGTGAATAAACCTATATGGCCTTAGAATGAATGATGTGATAAGAAAGTTTTAAAAACAATTTCCCTAATAAAAATGTCGCCCGAACTAGGAAATTAAAATCTAGGTTGAAGTGATACTTGTGTAAAAAATAATTTATTCATATTCAAACATGGGACGAGAAGGGGGTAAGAAATTCAATTAATTTATTAAAATCAAATTGCTTTGGGAGATTAAATTATTAAAAAGGGGGAAATGATTTTTTGTTACTTATGCTAATTAAAGTTTATTAATTAAAAAGAAAAAGGGGAAAGCAATAATTTTCTACTCTTGCTAATTTGATTTTTAGATGAAAAGAGGGAAACTTAGAAGAATTAGGAAACTAAAGGAAAAATGGGGAAACATAAAGAAAACGCAAAACATAAGGAAAAAGCAGAATGACTAACTTAGTAAGGAATTTTGCCTTTAAGAACTTTTTAATTTGAACTCAACTAGGAATTTAGTAAGGGTGTAAGTCATTAAAATGTGTAAGGGAATATGGGGACACCTAGGAGATATTCTAGGAATGTTTTTATGTGGGTGAGGGAAATAGGAGTAATTAAATAATTAATGAAATTAATTTCTGGTGCAGCGGATGGGATCGGTGACATATGTATGGGGGAGGATTTTTTCTGAATTAAATTATTGAAAATTAAATTAAATGTGAATTTGGGAAAGAAATCACTTAGAAACTCTATAAAAAGGATGTAGGAGGAGGAGTATGGACCTCTTCTTCATGTGTAATGTTACGGTGCAAAATTTTTGACTTGATTGAATTATTTTGTGGGAGTTGGGATACCCAGCTTGGGTACGAGTGGTAGTTCGATCTTTCGAGGTGAGTTGGTTTCTAGTTGTTCTTTGGTTTAGAGTGTGTGGCCCCTTTATGGCTCGGGGGGATAAGGGGGAAGAAGAGTACCCCTAGCATTTCCTGGTAGGTACTGATGAAGTCTCATCGATCGACAAGCGGGAGCTAGATGGAGCACGCGCGGGACAATGATTCAGAGCGGTCACCTTGGGCTACGGTATGCACGCTTCATTTTGAATGGTTGATAAATATTGTTTTTGCGCTTTCATTTCTGTACTTTTAATTGTGTAAAGAAAGTATTTTACTTAGATTTTTTAATCGAGCACTTAAATTCATCGTAGCTTTATGCTCGCTGCATTGTATTGATTCCCTTGGCAACCGATCCCTAATTGCTATGACTATTTTGGTTGTTTTAATGATTATTATTAAGATATTGTGCTTTATTCTTTCATCCACATCCCTAGATCATCATTCCACGCCTGAGCAGTCGGCCAGAAGTTGGATCGAAAATCGTCACTTCAATGTTAATAGACCTATAGATCCTAATTCCCTGCTTTTTTGTGCATGGATGATGAGCGAAGAATGTTTTTTCTCAGTTGTTTACCCCTGTTGATTGTTCCGGGTTGAGTGATTGTCTGGCGCCTTGTTGTGATTGGTTACCTCTATGATTGTTTATCCTTTCCGTCAGCGAACCGCTTATGATCCTCTACATTTTGGTCTCTATGTTTTGATGCATTTCCTGTCGAAGTATCTCTACGTTTTCCATACATTTCTGGGTAATTTAAGTCTGCGTTTGATACATCTCCTGACGAATTTATTGTGTGGTTTTTTTTATACATCTTGTATGCCAAGTAACTCTATGATTTACTACTTTGGATGATGAATTTTACTCTGCCTTTGGCCACACTGGACTGTGTTTTAATTCTTTTACTCTGCATTCTAAATTGTACTTTATACTTGTGTTTTCATACTTTTGGCTTGTGTTTTTCCTCTGCAATATAACTTACACTCCTGGCGAATTTCCCTATGCATTTTGATATGTTTGGAAGACGATTTTAGCTTGCATTTTAGCACTTAAACCTCAACGAATCTACCCTTGACTGAATCCGACTGGAATTTTATTTACACACCGAATATTTATTTGGGTGTTTTTCTCGATGGATTGGCAGTTGATTTACTTGCGAATTTCAATTTTTATTACAAGCGTTTACCCTTGATTGAATGTGTATGGAATGATGAAACACATATATCATTTTACTCTACAAATTTTATTTCAAACAACGATTTAACCGACTGCATTCTCAACACATATTCAGACTACATTTCAACACATATATATGTTGTGTTCCAGGTTATTTTTGAACTGCGTTTTAATATAATGACCGCTCTGGAATATGTATCAATCGTTTATGAGACAATGTTTGTAGACAATGACATTATAGTTGTTGATTTACAATGAATTTTTAGTGATAATATACAACAATTTAGTGTGCAAACGATGGTGTATTTGATGGTGTTTTTACCTGCGGGAATGGTGGTTACCTGTGTTTATATATATATATATATATATATATATATATATATATATATATATATATATATATATATATATATATATCATTATGACTATGTTTTATATTTTTATATAGCTTGCAATTTGCTATTGGATAACAATTGTACATGTACTATGCATAACCAAAGACAACGACAATAATACCATCTAGTTAGCATTTAGACAAGAATCATATCCTTAAATAGAATTATTGTAATTAACTCAACGATCTCATATTTATTTCCTGCTTGCATAACAACGATTGAATCACATATTAAACTTGACGATCTCTTATTTATTTCCTTGTTGCATGACAGCTATTGAATTTCATATTAACTCAAAAATCTCATATTTGATTCCATTTTTGCAAGACAACAATATATACAGTTAGCAATATTGTTAGTTTCGCTTTATTGGACATAGCGTATCCTTTTCCTTATTAGACAACGATCCATTCTTACATTAAAGGACTGCAAGACATTAAGAGACAACAAATATAGTGAGAGATTAAAAGACAACGATTAAATGATGGTCTACATTTTTTTATGGCTATAATAGCGACCTCAAATTAATCTGTGATTTTCCTTTATGGAAAACAATTTACTTAGCTTCACATAGCATTTCCAATATTGATCATTGTTAGACACTTACCTGTGATGGGCAACGATTTTATAGCTTCATCAATTGATAGAGCTGACAACGAATTAATGATTGAGTTTTTGACTATGCATCAGCTACGCATTGACTGTGCAATGGTGGCATTTTCAAATATAGAAAGCCATTTATTTATATTGAATTACTGACAGTACTTTTTACATGTCAGGCAACGTTCTATAGTTTAGACTTTTTATTGTACAACAGTGCTTTAAATGTTATTAAGGCAGTTCTTCAGTTGTTTATCATAGCATTTTCTTTAATCGTTTATAATCGTTCTTTAATTGTTAATTTTTATTTTAGCAGTTCTTTAAATGTTTATTAAAGTAGTCTTATTTGTATATTACAACAATTTCTTTAATTATTAAATACAACAGTTTCATAACGTCAAGTTCCATGTATGTGCAAGAATATTTTAAAGGGTTATCCTTTTTCCACATTATATGTTGTGGGTAGGCACGATTTATGATACAAGACCTTATATATCAAATGGGAATTATCATAAAGTATATCAGAATATAGATTGCATTCTAAGGGATAAATGTTCTTAGAGTGGTAGAAGTTGACATGGTTGTATTGTAGTGGTTATCTTGACTTCATTGTGGCTAAGGATCCCTTGTATCTTTTGAAACTTTAAATTACTGACAACCTTGTTAGAGCCAGTCAAAGTCCCTAGTTTACGCTCAATATTTTGGAGGTCATGCTTTATTAGAACCCTTCTGCCACTTAGAATTATTGAAGTGAGATCGTTTCTTTCTTAGAATTCCATTTTGTCACTTATGTGTGATGTTAGGTGATCACTTCCCTTACTTAGATTTATTGCTTCTAACCTTGATTGAATTTAGACATTGCGCACACCCATTTTCAAGTATTACATGTCATGTGGAGTTGGATTGTTGCTCTTATAATTTGACCTTGCACAGTTAAAAGTATTGAATGTGGTTACCCGATGTCGTAGTATAGCATAATAGATTATGGTTTATTATCTATAGATTTGTTTTAGGTATGGCAGTTAAGTTTGGACTTCTGGCGTGGGGCTTCTCTGTCTTGATTTAAAGGGTTAGGACCATTTAAGCTTGCGCCTTAGTTACTTGCGCTTGATGCATTGTGGCAGCATGAATCCTTAGGGTGGGATCAATGCACGCATTGTTAGAGAAGCGCATATGAAACCTGGTTGGGTCTTGTGCTTCCCGTGTAGGGTGAAGTGGTTGTTGTAATTGTATTTTGGTACCTTGTTTTGAAATGTTGTGATTGTTCTCACTTTTCGTAAGGCTTCTAATCATTAGTCGTCGAAGATATTGGGTTGGATTGATTGGATATTCATGTGTTACATCCTGTAGCATGAGGTTCTAGTCCATTGGGTCGTGACATTGTCGGTGGCCTGAAGTGCGTGCGTCATGTTCGTCATTGAGTTGTGTTATTTAACTAATCTCGTTGTTTCCTTCCTACTTTAAAAAGAAAAAAAAACTTTACTTTTGCAATGAGCCACTTGTAGTCGTAACATCGGGGTCATTACATATGGTATCAGAGCAGGTTCAACCTTGCGACTGTGGATTGCCAAGATTTCCATTGCAGTAAACCCTTGAGTTTTAACCTAGCACTAATTAAAACATGAACGTATCCATGTGGTGATCTCGATTTGAGGACGCCACAAAGGTTCGTGGCGCGGTGTCGTGGAAGGAGGTGCGATGCCTCTAGAGGTGCCCACACCTTCGGAGTCTAACCCCCAAGGGGAAGAAGAAGTCCTTGGGCTAGAGTTGATTATTGTAAGGGATGATGATGGTCTGACAAGGTCCTTCCAGAGATTGTCAAAGGCCTTGATTCACCATCTGTACTGATTTAAGGCCAGGGCACCTGTACCCCTGAGGGTCCACAATGCGCCCAACCAGTATCATTAGTATTCACTGTGAACTCGAGAAGGTCAAATTTCTCGAGTTCTTTGGTGCCCCAGATGAAGTAGTCGTTGAGGCATGGGGGAGAGTATGGCGATGCTATTTGCGCTTTCCAAATATACTTCCAACACGAAGATTTGCATGGCAGTATTCAACTGAAGGGGATCTCTCTTCTATGGTGGAAGACGCTCCTGTCATTTTTGAGCGTGACCGTCGAAGATGTGTCATGGGAGTTGTTCGAGGAATAGTTCCAGGAGAGGTATCTTTCTGAGGAATTCATGAGCATCTCAACGAGTTCAACACCTTGCGATAGGGCGGTCCTACGGTGCCCGAGTATGAGGCCTGTTTTTGGAGCTACTTCAATATGCTACTCATATTTTTACCAAGAAACTTAAGGTCAACAAGTTCGTGTTGGCCTCAGTGTTAGGATCCAACTTCTACTTTGGGTACCAGGATTACTGGATCGAAGAAAATGTGTTGGAATGTGGAGAGCCACATTACCAACATGACTGCCCAGTGGAGAGGACCGAAGATCTGGATCAGTCGGACCCACTGTCATGGGAGTTTTGGGCAAGGCCCATCAGATTCATGCAGCGGTGAGCAACTGTCAGGAAAAGCACCAGCCGACTATTCTTGAGACGTCAGATACCATCACTGACCAGACCCTTAGTATTTTGATAGATCCTGGTGCTACCGAAGGTTTTTATTTCTAGTGCAGCGCTAAAAATAATTAAGGTTAAGGTAGTCGAACATGATGAGTTTATCTTTGTAGAGATGGTTGCAGGAGCCAAACAGAAGGTTGGAGGGAAGGTTACAGACTGTACCCTTAACCTGGGAGAGTCTATCACCAAGGCCAACCTGTACGTCACGATATTATGATCTTATGACGTCGTCATTGGTATGGATTGATTGGAATCACATGAGGCGATACTCAACTATAATACAAAATGGTTGAGCTTGGTCGATGATGGGGACAGAGACATGTGATTGTACGTCGGAACCAAGTAGTTTCCTTGAGGTTCATCTCTTCCTTGCAACTACGGAAGAGCATGTTCAAGGGGTGTAATCTTTATGTGATACTTTCTTTAAATGAAAAGGGAGTAGGGGAAGGTCTATAACACCTTCCTATGGTGAGAGAGTTTGTAGACATCTTCCCTGAGGAATTACCTGGGATGTTGTCGGACAGGGAATTGGAATTACCATAGACCTAAAACCGAGGATTGAACCAATAGCGAGAACCCCTTATCGTATGTCAACCCTGGAGTTACAGGAGTTGAGAATGCAACTGAAGGAGTTGTTGGACCTGAGACTTATACATCCAAGTGTGTCACAGTGGGATGTGCCTGTTTTTTTTTTTTTTCATACGAAGGAAGGATGGGTCGTGGAGACTCTGCATTGACTATCGTCAATTGAACAAGGAAACGATCAAGAATCAATATCCATTGCCAAGAATTGATGATCTGTTTGATCATATGAAGGGTGAGACGATGTTTTCAAGGATCAACTTGAGATCATGGCATCACCAGTTACGTATCAAGGAGGATGATGTCCCTAAGACCGCCTTTAACACGAGGTTGGACGTTACAAGTTTACAGTTATACTGTTTGGACTGACAAATGGCCAGGGGTATTTATGAGTTTGATGAACATGGTGTTCAACGAGTACTTCGACAAGTTCATCCAAGTATTCATTGACGCTATTTTGATTTACTTCAGACAATGGAGGAGCATGACGAGCACTTGCGCTTGGTACTACAATGTCTACGAGAGAACAAATTGTATGGGAAATTGTCTAAATACTCGTTTTACCAATTGAAGATTCACTACTTAGGGCATGTCATCTCTGTCAAAGGTATCGTCATGGATCCAACAAAGGTCGATGCTATTATGGAATGGCCTACACTGACGAATGTCCCGAAAGTGCGTAACTTCATGGGTTTAGCAAGATATTATCGACAGTTCGTCGAGGGATTTTCGAAGATAGCAAATCCGATCATGGAATTGCAGAAGAAGAACAAGAAGTTTTTTTGGACCCAGAAATGCACGAAGGAATTTCGTAGGCTCAAGGAGTTGTTGAAAACAACACCGATACTAAAATTCCCTGACATGGACGTGGACTTCTTGGTATGCACTGATGCATCCAAGGAAGGCTTAGGCAAAGTCTTGATGCAAGACAGTCAAGTGATCACTTACATCTCAAGGAAATTGAGAAGGCATGAGGAGAACTATGTGACGCATGATTTGGAGTTGTTAGCCATTATATATGCCTTGAAGGTTTGGAGACACTACCTTGTTGGACATAACTTTTAACTAAATAGACCACTTTGGAGTACAACACATCTTTATGCAAAGCGACCTGAACAAGCGACAACGGTGTTGGTCGGAATTGCTTAGCAAGTAATATTTCGAGATTACTTACATAAAAGGAACAGTGAACTGAGTGGCAGATGCATTGAGTCAGAGACCACACATCTTTTCGTTGTTGCCTCTTCAGACAAACCTACGTGTAAAGATTATAACTTTACAGTGCAACGATGACTGGTACAAAGAGGTCAAGGATTTTATCGGACAAAACACAATGATGGTACCAAGATTTGAAGGATTTACGTTTGACAAAGATAGATTATTGAGGTTTAAAAATCGGATTTACATACCACCGAACGACGAGTTGAGGAGTTTGATCCTAAATGAAGCTCACAGAGCAGTGTACATGGCCCACCCAGGGGTCACGAAGATGAAGGAAAACCTTAAACCCTTATTATTCTAGAAGGGAATGAAGGTAGACATAGTCAACTATGTGGCCAGATGTCTAGAATGTCAGCGGGTAAAGGCTAAACATATACACCCAACATGATTACTATAGCCACACGCTATTCCAGAATCGAAATGGGGGGTTATTTCGATGGATTTCAATGTTGGATTTCCACTGACGAAAAGGACACATGACTTGATTTTTGTGGTAGTAGATACTCTTATGAAGAGTGATCATTTTATTCATGTACGTAGGATGTATCAGGCACCTGACATAGCTAGAGTTTTTCATCAGTGGGATTGTGAGGCTTCATGGCGTGCCTAAGAGGAATATATCTGATCGAGGATCGATGTTTACTAGATGATTTTGGACTAGTTTACAAGAGGCCTTGGGAACCCAACTTAACTTTAGTACTGCATATCACCCAGAGACAGACGAGCAGAATGAAGGAACAAACCAAGTCTTGGAGGAAATTTTGTGTATGTACGTGATGGACCAACATAAGTGTTGGGAAGAATTCTTTCCACTAGTAGAATTCACTTATAATAATAGTTACCAAAGCACCATTAAGATGGCACCTTTCGAGTTTATTTATGGGCGACCATGTCTAATGCCTTTGATTTGGGATCATCTTGAGGATAGGGTCTCAATGGGACCAGAAGAGATCCAAGAAATGGAAGATCAAATGAAAAAATTAAGAAAAAGGATCAAAGAAGCGCAGAATCAACATAAGAGTTATGCCAATGCGCACCGTGTCGACCGTAGTTACGAAGTTGGCGATCGAATCTTCTTACGGGTAAAACCACATAAGAGTTCGATCGAGTTTGGAAAGGGTGTTAAACTCTCTCCTAGTTTCATGGGACCTTTTGAGATGGTGGAAAGAAAGGGGCATGTGGCTTATTGACTAGGCTTTCCTGATTCTTTGAGGCGTATGCACGATGTTTATCTTGTATTTATTTGAGACATTATAAGTGACCCTACTCGTGTTTAACTTGAGTACCTTGCAGTTATCGGATGAGGGTGCGCTCACGACTGAGCCGATCCGCATCCTGGATCATCACATTCGGAAACTACAGTGTCGAACAATAGATTAGGTCAAGGTCCAGTGGGACAACTATAGTCCGCACTCGACGACCTGGGAGGACATATATGATATGCACCAACATTTTCCATTTTTGTTTGAGGGATAGACTTATGATATTGTGATACACATTATTTCGACACTTATATACTGTAAAACTTCAGGACAAAGTTTAGACCAAGAGGAGGTGTATGTAGCATCCCGCTTTTGCGTGCACTGAGCGGACTTATTCTTTGAGGACACTTGTTTACAAGTGATTTGGATTATTATACTATTGGTAATTTGATTATGATTATGAGGCATTGTGGATTGATGACATGTTATTTTGTTGTATTGACATAGACATGTGCTATTGACTCGGTTCTCCTAAGGGTGCAGCATTTTGGACCTCAAGGATGCACAGGCATCGATGAAACCCTTGGACTCTGGATCAAGTCAGGGAGTGTATTATTGGGGTTATATTGTTTTATATATGACATATGTGCATCTGATTAGATGTTATGATTATGGATTTTATTTCTTACACAATTTGTTGATGATGCAAGCTTACGATAGCTTGCCGACCAGACTCGCATGTGGAGTAGAGGGGTCACGCACGACTACCAGAGACGTTGAGGGAGAGGTGTGGACAAAATCCCTACCACAACCTACTAGCACTCCCATCGTGGCTCGAACTATAGGTTAACAATTACCTAGTTCGAGAAGACCCACGATGCCATGAGGGAAGACTGCGATAGTTGCTCACGATGATTCTAAGGGGCATGCAATAAGGTAGGGGCATATTTACTTAGAGGCCCTTAGTCTCCCACAAGATCACCTAGCGGAGTATTGACTCCAGGGTTTTTTTTTATGTCTACCAAGTTAGTCAAGAGGCAAGTGTCACCCTTGGAGCATGTAGTGCGTCGTGAAGGGCATGTCGCACAAGGGGAACAAAATGAGGTGAGTGGCACCCTTGGAGCACGTAGTGTGTCCTGAAGGGCACGTCGCACAAGGGGAACAAAATTAGTCAAGTGGCACCCTTGGAGAACCTAGTGCATCCTGGAGGGAACATCGCGTTATTAACTAATAAGTGAATAAACATATATGGCTTTAGAATGAGTGATGTGATAAGAAAGTTTTAAAAACAATTTCCCTAATAAAAATGTCGCCCGACCTAGGAAATCAAAATCTAGGTCGAAGTGATACTAGTGGAAAAAATAATTTATTCATATTCAAACATGGGATGAGAAGGGGGTAAGAAATTCAATTAATTTATTAAAATCAAATTACTTTGGGAGATTAAATTCTTAAAAAGGGGGAAATGATTGTTTGTTACTTATGCTAATTAAAATTTATTAATTAAAAAGAAAAAGGGGAAAACGATAATTTTCTACACTTGCTAATTTGAGTTTTAGATAAAAATGGAAAAGAGGGAAACTGAAAAGAATTAGGAAACTAATTGATAAAGGGGGAAACATAAGCAAAAATAGAAACATAAGGAAAAAGAAGAATGACTAACTTAGTAAGGAATTTTTCCTTTAAAAACTTTCTAAATTGAACTCAACTAGGAATTTAGTAAGGGCGTAAGTCATTAAAATGTGTAAGGGAATATGGGCACACTTAGGAGCAATTCTAGGAATGTTTTTAGGTGGGTGAGGGAAATAGGAGTAATTAAATAATTAATGAAATTAATTTCTGGTGCAACGGAGGGGATGGGTGACATGTGTACGGGGGAGGATTTTTTTTGAATTAAATTATTGAAAATTAAATTAAATGGGAATTTGGGAAAGAAATCACTTAGAAACTCTATAAAAAGGATGTAGGAGGAGGAGTATGGACCTCTTCTTCATGCGTAACGTTACGTTGTAGAATTTTTTACTTGACTGACTTATCTTGTGGAAGTTGGGATACCCATCTCGGGTACGAGTGGTAGCTCGACCTTTCGAGGTGAGCCGGTTGCTAGTTGTTCTTTGGTTTAGAGTGTGTGGCCCCTTTGTGGCTTGGGGGGCTAAGGGGGGAGAAGAGTACCCCTAGCATTGGCTGGGAGGTATCGATGAAGTCTCATCAGTCGAAAAGTGGGATTTGGATGGAGCGTGCATGGGATAATGACTCGGAGCTTTGACCTTGGGCTACGGTACACATGCTTCATTTTGAATGGTTGATAAATATTTTTTTTGCGCTATCATTTCTGTACTTTTAATTATGTAAAGAAAGTGTTTTACTTATCATTTTTAATTGAGCACTTAAATTCATCGTAGCTTTATGATCGTTGCATTGTATTGATTCCCTTGGCAACCGATCCCTAATTGCTATGATTGTTTTGGTTGTTTTAATGATTATTATTAAGATATTGTGCTTTATTATTTCGTCCACATCCCTAAATCATCAGTCCACACCTAAGCAGTCGGCCAGGAATCGGATCGACAGTCGTCACTTCGGTTTTAATAGACCTATAGATCCTAACGCCCTGATTTTCTGTGTGTGGATGATGAGCGAAGGATGTTTTTTCTCAGTTGTCTACCCTTGTTGATTGTTTTGGGTTGAGTGATTATCTGGCCCCTTGTTGCGATTGGTTACCTCTGTGATTGTTTATCCTTTCCCTCAACGAACCGCTTATGATCCTCTACATTTTGGTCTCTGCGTTTTGATGCATTTTCTGTCGAAGTATCTCTTCATTTTCCATACATTT
>ML802891.1:42464-59795 GCA_009831015.1 Picea engelmannii
TTGGTTGATGATGATTCTATTCTTATTGATTATGAAGAAATCATTGATTTAGATGAAACACATTTAAATCATAAGAGGAAAAAAACAAATGTTGATAATTTCAAGAAGCCTTCGTTAGCTCAAAGTATTATAGTGAAAGTTCTAAAGGTAGCAGAGAAATAATAACACCAGGTGTTGATCTAGAGGATGGTATTATGAAAAAAACACAAAATGATATTCGAAATAGAATGAGGACGACAAACTTAGTTGATGATGGCCACACATTTTAGTTGAATGTGAAAAACTTTATAAACCCACAAAAGGGTAGAAAAAATATCAAATTAGAAAACCACAACACTTGCATATTCACAATTTGAAAGCACTGATTAGATACAATCCATATGCACATGTGGTTGACTACCTAGTTCTTATTGACCCAATGGAAGTTCCTATGAGGGAAGAATTTGATAGATCAAAATGATTTGACTACAAATATTATGTGATTGGAGGAAATCATTCTGCAGAGGCTAAAAGAGAATTGATGTAAGAATATCCCAATAATCCTCTTTTTGAGACAGTCAAGTGAATAATTTATGTTGGTTTAATAGATTCAGAAGCAAAGTTACTGGCATGGGATCATAACACAGACAATGAGTATAGAATATCTATGACCTTCATTCAAAGGGTGATATTTATCCACAATAATTTTTTTGAAATATGCCACGGGGAGAGATCAAATGTTGATGTTAAGTTTCAGAAGCAATGTTGAATAGAAATAGGATTCTCACTTGATGATGAAAATACAAAAGAGAAATATTGCAAAGGAAGTGATATATAGAGTTGTGGATAACTATTTTCAATTGGGATTTAGAAATGGACATGTATGGGATTTGATAGATGAGATCTTCACCCTATGGGAAAATGTTAGTATAAAAAATCAGAGAGTTAAAAAGGCTAAACAATTGATATGTGGCACAAGTAAGACAGGTCCTGACATAAGAAATCTTCACGATGATATGAATGTAAAACCTTGGAGATCAATACAAAGAATGAAGGATGAAAAACTTATCATAACTAAATTATCACATGTTAGGTTGGGAAAATTGTCAATGGAAGAAATGTGTGATGAGTTTAAAAAGTAAGTCTGTTGAGTTATTTTTATTTATGTTAGGACAAGAAAATTAATTTTTTCAGTTTAACATTATTTTTTTTTCATTTAGTCACAAGGTGTATATGAAAATACAAGAGGAAATGGTCAATATGTTGAATGAAGAAAGTTGGGATGATGTTAAACTCAACTATCCAAATTCAATCTCTTCAACAATATTGAAACAATTTTTTGTTGCATTAAAAAATGTATGTTGATTTATTACATTCATATTATTCGTTTGTAAGTTAATTTATTTATATTTTAATTTATAGATATATAACTATATGTTTGTTTGTTTCATTAAACATGCCAAAGAAGAATGCAGATGGAGTACCTGGAACTTTCAAAAGTTTTATTCAAAAAGCCAAGTTTGAAAGAGAAAGAATGAGACTTGTTCAAAATGTTCAACTTCATGACACCCTTGATCACTACATTTGGAATGGGCTCGACACTATTCAATATAAAGTGATACTAGGTGATTGTCAAAAACTTGCAAGTATTGTTTCTAAAAAAGAATACTCCCTAGTTTTTGTGGATATCCCTCATGGTTATAATATCCAAAACATTGAATATTATACTGAGCATTATACTTACCAAGCTTTCAGTAAAGTGGTTATGGGATTTACAAAAGTTACAACATCACCATTTTGGAGATTTCTAGTATTTCATTCAGACACACAACAAGGATTAGTACAATCAAACTTCAAGGGGAAAGAAAAGACAAGGATGCAGTTTTGATGTAGGAGCATCGCCCACATCAAACGAGCCAGTGCAGAAAACAAAGGACTGCTGGACAAACCCAGCCAAATTTTTGAATTTTCCCTTGAAGTTGATTCACCAAATATAAATGAGATCATTTAATGAAGGCGCCTTGGTATAATGTAATCAGACCTTGAGCACCCCGCTCTCGTCTAAAGTAGATGGAGGCATTTATAATAGTTAATGCAGGTAGATAGAAATTTAATTCTAGATTAGACTGTTTGAGAGCGTAAGAGGGAAACGAGATATAGACACCCTCATTATGCATTGTAACATAGTTAGAAGCATTGGAGCATAGAAGAGAAGCAGAGAGCTATGTAGAAACACCCATGTATAGTTATTTGGATTAATAGAAGAAGTTGATTCAAGTTCATGGCATTGTGTTGTTCTCTGTGTATGTGTGTTGATTGATATTCTCATGAATGTTTGCTTCCTGTTATACATTTGCTTTGATATGTTGTGTATGTGATTTCAAGTTATAAGTGAAGTCTGAAAGGAAGTAGAAGAAATGAGTTTCAATTTTTTCTCTATCTGAGCAAGGATTCCTACAAGGAGTATAGTTGAAGTCGTCCGCAAGGAGTGCATTGACAGAAGGCTCAGATAGTTTAACTCTTGTTCTCGTTCACCCAGAAGTGAAATTAGGTTATAGGAGCCGTGCAAGGAGTGCATAAGCTAAGGAAAGTCTCAGTTGTGAATCTGAGCAAAGCATTGAAGGACTGTTGCTGCAGGTGTGGGTAGATTCGAAAGAACTCAACACTTGGAAGTGTTCGAGGATTGCCACAAGGAGTGCACGCAAGGGTCTTCTCAAAGACTTAGAATTGTGTGAAGCTTAGGAATGACAAGGCTTCCAATCTCGTCGAAGAGAAGCACAGGGAGTTTGTGTCGTGGAGTGTCTGAACAGGCACTGCAAAGTTATGCGCAAGAGGGCCAGTTTTCATAGAGGAATACTGGGTTCACCCCGTAGAAAACATCAAAGAGGAAGAGATCGACGGTTAGGATCTTGTGGAGAAGATTTGAAAAATCCCGCTAGCCGTTGGATCTGCCAAAGAAGTGAGGAGGTTACGGCCGCGTTCAGAGTTCAAGATCTAGGGGTCGTGAGCCATTGGATCGTTGATCAATTACCCGTCAGCCATACGATCTGACAGGAGTTGCATAGGGTTTAAACCCCCGTGAGCAGATTAAGGACCCCGAGAAACATCGGGATATCGAGGCATCAGGGTTTGGGAAATCGGGAGTCACGTGGACTAGAAGTCAGGGAAATCCATCATGAAAATCTCGACGAGTTCAGAGCCATCCATCTATTGGGACAGGTGGCAGGGATCGAGAGTCCATCGACATTTCGGAGATTTAGAAGTCAAGAGCCCGAGACCTGTTGAATTTCGGAACGATGAAAGGATCATAGCTGTAGGATCTCAGGGAGGACACATGTCGTGTGGTCATCTAGATCGGGGATGTGGTCATCGGAGTTCAGGTAAGTGAGTGTTCATGGTTTTGTAAAGTAGCGAAGTCCGAGGTTTAATCTGAACCGTCCATCACTTGGGACACGTGTTAGAATTCCGAAGAGAGTCGAGAATCGTCGTTTCGGAGGTCCTGAGGACAGGATACTCTCTCAAGTTGAAACCGCGAAGTCTGATTTTCTAACAAGAGGAGAGCCCCGTGTGGGCCCAGCGGATGTCGTCTCGTCGTAGCAAGGGAATCAGGAATTACCAGGGTGAAAACCCCGAAGCATATGAGAACCGTCCATCCTTGAGGACACGTGGCCGAGATCGAAGTGATCGGGAAATCGATGTTCATGAAATCGGGGGAATCGAAGGCCAAAGCATTTCGACAATTGAAGTTGCAAAACCCCGAGGGAGATCTAGAGCCGTAAATCTCAGCGACTGTTCACCGTCATTGATTTTGGTTACGGTGGAAGGGTGTCCTGGTGACATCATATCGAGAATCCGCGAGTTGGAAGATCGGGGATTCCGTGGACGAGAGATTTACTACATTTCAACACTCGAAACCCCGAATCCCAATAAGGAATATGACTACGGTCATATAAGAGGAGGTCACGTAAACTAAATGCATAGCCCGGGGGCTAAGGAAATAAAGGAGCGCATCGGGATATTGGAGGTTGGGAAATCGGGAACCAAAGGGTCGAGACATCGGGAGTTTGAAAAACCCTGAAACCCGATTTTCTATTCTTCTGTCGTCAAAGAGAACAGTGACTAGCCTAAAGATTGTAAAGTGCCGAAAAGACCCGTGGGTCAATTTCGAAGGAGATTATAGTGGGAATCAGAAGATCCATTCTGGTTCAAGGGAGGAAAGTGAACGATCCTTAAGACCGGGAGGTCAGGCGCCGGACCTGTTGAGGTAGGTGCCCGGATGGATGCCATCAAGTGGTATCAGAGCATAGAAAGATTCTTTGCTTTCTGTAGCAGATAAAGAGAATTCACCATGCCACCAAGAAGAGATAGATAATCACCCGATCCAGAGGAAAGGTAGATGCCCAGAGGAAGGGGTAGAGAAGTGCAGAATCCAGAAGTAGAAAGAGATCTGCATAACATACGCGCTAGAGTTGTGGACATGGAAATAAAACAAAGGCACACAACTGATGTAGGAGATATCAGTGAATCCGAAAATGAAGATGATGTTGGACATGGAGAAGGATAAATCCCAGCAGAAGATGCAGCAAATGAACGCTTACTTAAAGCCATTGCAAGAATGGGTGCAAAGGTGAAAATGGACATTCCAGTTTATGAGGGAAATCTGGATGTAGAAGAGCTTCTAGACTGGATTAGAGCTCTAGACACCTATTTTGACTATTAAGATATCGAAGAGGACAAGAAAGTTAGGCATGTCGTCACGAGATTAAAAGGACATGCAGCCTTGTGGTGGGATGAACTACAAGCTGATAGGCGTTGCCAAGGCAAGCAAACAATTAAGAGCTGGGACAGGATGATTGCAAAGATGAAGGCAAAATTCATTCCCAGGGACTATCAAATTTCTCTATTTAGGAGAATGCATAATCTGAGATAGAATCTAATGACAGTAAAGAAATATACTGAGGAATTTTACAGGTTGAATATCTGGGCAGGTCATTGTGAAAGCAATGATGAAAAAGTGGCCAGGTATATGAATGGCCTGAGATATGAGATTCAGGATGAAATGAGCATGGAAACCATCCGAATGGTGGAGGATTCTTATCAAATGGCTTTGAAAGCGGAAGAGAAGTTGAGCCGAAAGTAGAGTCAGAGAGGCAGAGGCAGGAGTCAGCCCAGGGGAAAATCAGTTGCCCAGGAAAGAACCCAGAAGCCCAGGGACGATTGGAAGAAACCTCAGACTCGAAAAGAGAGAGGTGGAACCTCACAGCGAGGGCAGCGATATGCTGAATAGAGGGGACAACATACTGAGTAGAGAGGAGATTATGCTGACAAAACACTTTTCCTCATACCAGAGGTAGAGGAAGAGGAAGAGGTGGAGTAATCACATGCTTCACATGTGGAAAGAAAGGGCACAAGTCTTACGAGTGTCCAGAGAAAAAGAAAGAAGTTGGAGAGACTCACATCGCTGAAGCACAGAGGCGAGATGTTGAGGCAGAAGACACTGAAGGTGGAAGATCGCTCATGATGCGAAAAGTTCTTTTGACGCCCGAAAAGGAAGTCGAGAGCTCAGCCCAAAGAAACAGTATTTTTAGGACTGCTTGCAAGACCAAGGATAGAGTGTGCAAGGTCATTGTGGACAATGGAAGCACGAACAATCTTGTTTCAACTGAGATGGTAGAAAAGCTGGAGCTGGAGACGACTGATCATCCAAGTCCATATAAAGTTTCGTGGCTACAAAAATGACATCAGGTAAATGTCACCAAACAATGTTTAGTTGAATTTAAGATAGGAGGATATAATGACAAGATTTTATGTGATGTTATTCCTATGGATGTTTGTAATCTATTGCTGGGTAGACCGTGGCAATATGATAGAAATGTGATTCATGATGGGAGGATGAACACATACACCCTGGAGAAGAATGGGAGGACACACATGTTATGTCCAATAAAGGATAAGGAGGTGAAGCTAGAAGTAAGCAACACAATACTTCTCATGAGTGGGAAGGAACTCCTTACCAAGGTTAAGAAGAAGGAGGATCCATAGTTCATTGTGGTTAGAAAACTGAAGATTGTTCTGGCTAACACAAGAGTGGATGATTTGCCAGAAGAAGTTCAGGAACTGCTAGAAGAGTTCGATGATATAGTAGTGGACGAATTACCTCATTCGTTGCCACCGATGAGAAGTGTGAGTCATCATATCGATCTCATACTCGGAGCCAGTTTACCAAACAAAGCCACGTACAGATTGACGCCGCAGGAGAATGAAGAGGTCAAAAGACAAGTCCAGGATTTGTTGGACAAAGGTTTGGTCAGGGAAAGCTTGAGTCTGTGTGTTTTTTTGACGGTACTCAGTCCGAAGAAAGACGGAGGTTGGAGGATGTGCACTGATTCAAGGGCGATTAATAAGATAACTATCAGGTACAGATTCCCATTGCCAAGAATGGATGATTTGATGGATTGCTTAAGTGGAGCAAAATTCTTTTCAAAGATTGATTTGAAGAGTGGATATCACCAGATTCGCATGAGAGAAGGGGATGAATGGAAAACAACATTCAAGACAAATGAGGGTTTGTATGAATGGCTTGTTATGTTGTTTGGATTAACAAATGCACCAAGTACGTTTATGAGGTTAATGAATGAAGTCCTGAAAGATTTCATCGGAAATTTTTTTATCGTATATCTGGATGATATACTGATTTTCAGTAAAATGAAAGCTGAACATCTGAAGCAATTGGCCATTGTGATGAAGAGATTACAGTAAGAGAAGTTGCTAATAAACATAAAGAAGTCCTCATTCATGAAGACATAGCTCATTTATTTGGGATTTGTTATTTCGGCAAATGAGTTGAGGATGGATCCAGACAAGGTGGAGGTAATTAAGAATTGTCCATCACCGAGGAACATATTTGAGGTGAGAAGTTTTCATGGATTGGCTAGTTTCTACCGAAAATTCATTAGGAATTTCAGTGGAATTAGCGCAACGATGATGGATACAGTGAAGAAAAGACATAAATCTTTCCACTAGACTGAAGAGGCTAAGAAGAGTTTCAATTTGTTGAAACAGAAGATTACGGAACAACCAATTCTGGTGTTGCCGGACTTCCAAAAGACATTTCAGATAAAATGTGATGCAAGTGGGTTTGCAATAGGAGCAGTCTTAAGTTAAGATGAAAGACCAATTGCATATTTCAGCGAGAAGCTGAATGAGGCGAAAGTAAAGTACTCCACGTATGATAAGGATTGTTATGCCATCATTCAGGCATTGAAGAAATGGAGGCACTATTTGATTCCAAAGGAATTTGTTTTATATAGTGATAACCATGCATTGCAGTTTCTGACTCAACAGGAAAAGTTGAATCAGAGGCATGTTAAATGGGTTGAATATATGCAAAATTTCACATTTGTGATTAAACATATTTCTGGTACTGCTAACAAAGTTGTTGATGCTTTAAGAAGGAAGTGTTTGTTGTTGCAGGAGTTCAAAGTAAAGACGTTAGGTTTTGATGATATCAGAGACATGTACGCAGATGATCCAGACTTTAAGGAAGCGTATGAAGCAACTGAGAATGCAGTTCTCAGAGATAGAAACAAATGGGTCGAATACATGATCCAGGAAGGGTTGTTGTTTAAGGGCAATAAACTATGTATTCCGAATTTCTCCATGAGGGAGAATCTGCTGAAGGAAAAACACAGTGGAGGATTGGCCAGACACTTTGGTCGTGATAAGACATTTGCAAAGTTGAGTGAGTTATACTTTTGGCCAGGGATGCAATCAGAGGTCAAGAGGTTTGTAGACTGATGCAGAATTTGCAAGCATTCAAAGGGAAGGAAGCAGAATGCAGGTTTTTATCAACCATTGCCCATACCTGAGAGGCCGTGGGATGAAATTAGCATGGATTTCATATTGGGATTGCTAAGGACACAAAGAGGATTTGATTCAATCTTTTTGGTGGTGGATAGATTTTCCAAGATGGAACATTTTATCCCATGTCAAAAAACCAGTGACACGACTCACATCGCGAACCTGTTTTTCAAAGAAGTCATTCGACTTCACGACTTACCAAGGAGTATTGTTTCAGATCGAGATACGAAGTTCATAGGGAATTTCTGGAGGACCTTATGGAAGAATATGGGGACAAACTTGTTGTTTAGTTCAGCTTATCATCCTCAGATGGATGGACAGACAGAAGTGGTGAACAAAAGTCTGGGAGACTTGCTGAGGAGCCTGGTGGCGGAGCACCACAGTAGTTGGGACAATGTATTGCCGCAGACAAAGTTTTCTTATAATGACTCAGTGAACAGGAGCACAGGGCAGAGTCCATTCCAGATTGTATATGGCACGTAGCCAAGAGGAGTTTCTGAATTGAGAGATTCAGAACAGACTACTACTAGGAGCGCTAGTGCAGAAGAATTCGCGGAGGCAATGAAATAACTTCACAGCTGGGTGAAGGAGCGATTGCAGAATTCAAGTCAGGAGTATAAGTGGAGAGTAGATCAGCATCGAAGACGACTCCAATTTGAGGTTGGTGAATTGATTCTAGCGCACTTGAGGAAAGAAAGGTTCCCGAGAGGAACATACAATAAATTGAAAATGAAGAAAATCGGACCATGTAAGGTCTTGAAGAAAATTGGAGAGAATGCTTATGAGATTGAATTACCCGATGGGATCGGAATTTCTCCGATATTCAATGTCTCATATTTATACCCATATAAACTTGAGGAAACAGGAGCAGAAGGTGAACAGCCAGAGGTTCAGTGGCAAAAACAGATGCCATTTGCAAAGAGATCACATATGGGTGCATATTGGACAAGAGAGTCAGCAAGAAGACCAGGAGGAAATAATACTTTGAATATTTGGTCAAGTGGAAGGACCATCTAGTTGAATATGCCAGCTGGGAAAATGAAGTAGAGATTCTGAAGCATGGACAGACCGTGCAGGAGATCATGGATAGGAGCCCATGAATATTTTCAAGCCAGGGAGTATGATGCAGGAGCATCGCCCACATCAAACGAGCCAGCACGGAAAACAAAGGACAGCTGGACAAACCCAGCCAAATTTTTGAATTTTCCCTTGAAGTTGATGCGCCAAATATAAATGAGATCATTTAATGAAGGTGCCTTTGTATAATGTAATCATACCTTGAGCGCCCCGCTCTCGTCTGAAGTAGATGGAGGCATTTATAGTAGTTAATGTAGGTAGATAGAAATTTAATTCTAGATTAGACTGTTTGAGAGCGCAAGAGGGAAACAGGATATAGACACCCTCATTGTGCATTGTAACATAGTTAGAAGCATTGGAGCATAGAAGAGAAGCAGAGAGATGTGTAGAAACACCCATGTATAGTTATTTGCATGAATAGAAGAAGTTGATTCAAGTTCATGGCGTTGTGTTGTTCTCTGTGTATGTGTGTTGATTGATATGCTCATGAATGTTTGCTTCCTGTTATACATTTGCTTTGATATGCTGTGTATGTGATTTCATGTTCTAAGTGAAGTCTGAAAGGAAGTAGAAGAAATGAGTTTCAATTGTTTCTCTATCTAAGCAAGGATTCCTGTAAGGAGTGCAGTTGAAGTCGTCCGCAAGGAGTGCGTTGACAGAAGGCTCAGATAGTTTAACTCTTGTTCTCGTTCACCCAGAAGTGAAATTGGGTTATAGGAGCTATGCAAGGAGTGCGCGAGCTAAGGAAAGTCTCAGTTGTGAATCTGAGTGAAGCATTGAAGGACTGTTGCTGCAGGTGTGCGCAGAGTCGAAAGAACTCAACACTTGGAAGTGTTCGAGGATTTCCACAAGGAGTGCGCGCAAGGGTTTTCTCGAAGACTCAGAATTGTGTGAAGCTCAAGAAGGACAAGGCTTCCAAGCTCATCAAAGAGAAGCACAAGGAGTTTGTGCCATGGAGTGTCTGAATAGGCGCTGCAAAGTTACGTGCAGGAGGACCAGTTTTCATAGAGGAATATTGGGTTCACCCCGTACAAAACATCAAAGAGGAAGAGATTGATGGTTAGGATCTTGTGGAGAAGATTTGCAAAATCCTGCCAGCTGTTGGATCTTCCAAAGAAGCGAGGAGGTTACGACCGCATTCAGAGTTCAAGCTGTAGGGGTCGTGAGTCGTTGGATCGTTGATAAATTACCCGTCAGTCGTTCGATCTGACAGGAGTTGCACAGGTTTTAAACCCCCGTGAGCAGAGTAAGGACCCCGAGAAGCACGATGAGTTTAGAGCCATCCATCTGTTGGAACAAGTGGTAGGGATCGAGATTCCATCAGCATTTTGGAGATTCATAAGTCAAGAGCCTGAGACCTGTTGAATCCTGAAACGACGAAAGGATCATAGCCGTAGGATCTCAGGGAGGACACGTGTCGTGTGGTCATCTAGATAGGGGACGTGGTCATCGGAGTTTAGGTAAGTGAGTGTTCATGTTTTTTTAAAGTAGCGAAGTCCAAGGTTCAATCTGAACCGTCCATCACTTAGGACATGTGTCAAAATTTCGAAGAGAGTCGGGGATCGACGTTTCAGAGGTCCTGAGGACAGGATACTCTCGCAAGTTGAAACCGTGAAGTCCAATTTTCTGACAAGAGGAGAGCCCCGTGTGGGCCCAATGGACGTCGTCTCGTCGTAGCAAGGGAATCGGGAATTGCCAGGGTGAAAACCTCGAAGCATACGAGAACCGTCCATCCTTGAGGATGCATGGCTGAGATTGAAGTGATCGAGAAATCGATGTTCATGAAATCAGGGGAATCGAAGGCCAAAGCATTTCGACAATTGAAGTCGTGAAACCCCGAGGGATATCTGGAGTCGTTGATCTCAGCGACTGTTCACCATCGTTGATTTTGGTTACGATGGAAGGGCATCCTGGTGACGTCATATCGGGAATCCGCGAGTCAGAAGATCGGGGATTCCGTGGACGAGAGATTTACTACATTTAAACACTCGAAACCCCGAATCCCGATAAGGAATATGACTGCAGTCATATAAGAGGAGGTCACATGGACTAAACGCATAGCCCGGGGGCTAAGGCAATAAAGGAGCGCATCGAGATATTGGAGGTCGGGAAATCAGGAACCAAAGGGTCGAGACATTGGGAGTTTGAAAAACCCCGAAACCCAATTTTCTATTCTTCTGTCGTCGAAGAGAACAGTGACCGGCATAAAGATTGTAAAGTGCCAAAAAGACCTGTGGTTCAATTCCGAAGGAGATTCCAGTGGGAATCAGAAGAGCCATTCTGGCTCAAGGGAGGAAAGTGAATGATCCTTAAGACCGGGAGGTCAGGCGTGGGCCCTGCTGAGGTAGGTGCCTGGGTAGACGCCATCAAGTTTATTTGGTAAGATATTGAAAGTGTATGTTTAGTAATTAAGATTAGAAAACAATTTTATTAATTCACAATTTAATTGAATTTTCACTTATTTATGTTACATGTAGAAGCCAAATATTCGGAACTCCAAGAAAAAATCATTTAAACGTGATTTTGAGAGTACACATCTTGCAACCTCAACAAAGGATGATTTTTATAATTCTATTCTTGTCAATGCAAATGATGGAGAGACTCCTAGTAGTATATTGGTATACAATGTTGTGGTTAGAAAGCTATCATATGAGGAAAAATATTTGAAAGGACAGATGGTTAACATTTATCAAAAACCACAAACATTAATTAATTATCTTATAGATAAATTTTCAAATGAAGGAGATTGGGTTTTGGACTTGTTCTCGGGTTCAAGTAAGAATTATGTTCTAATATTTATGAAATCATACATCAATATTAGATTATTTTTAATTTATGTATTTTTACAATATCTAACTTCATTATTTATTTTGTATTTGGTGATTAGGTACAACATTAACGTGTTTCTTACAGAAATGAAGGAATTGCATAGTCGTTGAAAGTGACCCAATGCAGTGCAGTTTTATTCAACAAAGAATTAAAGTTATTCCAACTCTTCCAGATGAAATGCAAGAAGTTGTCTTGATGAAAGGAAATTTTAGTGAATTAAAGGTGGAAAATTTGTCAAAGGAACCTCAAGTACCATTAGGAGGAATGATTGGAAATGATCACTTTGGAGAACTTGCAAATATCAAAGAACCAATGGAAGAACAAAATGACACAATGGAAGAACAAAATGACATCAAAGAAGATGATAATGTGTCTGTTGAGAATGATGAATTTGGGATATGTGATATTGTTGATTAGTTTAAAGATGTCTTTGAAGACGATGCTCAATTTCGCAATTTTTTTATGAGTTATAATTGTAATGATTTGACTTTCATATTTGAAAATAAGAATAAAGATGTATCTATTTTTGTTTTGTGATGAATCTTTTTATTGTTTCTTTTTTCGTTTTATTTGTATGTGAATCACTATACATTGGAATTTTTTATCAAATGTCATTTTTTTTACTTAAAATGTATAAAAATATGAAAGAAAATGATAATTTTTTTATAAAATTTAGACTTTTTTTGTTCGATGATGTCCATAAAAATGCTTTAAAGACTAAACACACAGTTGAATATAAATTATATATATATATATATATATATATATATATATATATATAGGAAAAATTGAAAATATATGAAAATTGAGCATTTAAAAAAATAATGTGGAAACATTGTGGATCGAAAATTTTAAAATATCGAAAACCACCTAAAAACGGAGGGGGGGTGCTACCGGTAGCACCATTTTTAAAAATGAGGTAAAAAAGTGGACCCCCCAAAAAACGAGAACTTTGTAGAGTTCTCATTAAGTTGGTAACTATGTTATATACGAAAGCCAACTTCCATAAATACACATTTATGAAATCCAACTTTCGTAAATGTGCATTTACAATAGTTGGATTCACTATATGCGTATATATGGAAGCACGCATATACGAAATCCAACTTCCGTAAATGTGCATTTGTGTAAGTTGGTTACCGTGTATGCGTATATACGGAAGCAAGCATATACGGAAACCAACTTCCATAAATGCGCATATACAAAAGCCAATTTCTATAAATTTGAATTAACGGAAGTTGGATTCAATATATACGCATATATTGAAGCACACATATACGTAAGTTGGCTTCTGTATATGCGCATATACCGAAACATGCATATACGAAAGTCAACTTACGTATATGTGCATTTACGGAAAGGTGCTTTCATATATGGCTTCTGTAAATGTGCATTTACAGAAGTTGGATTCAGTATATGTGCATATATGTAAGCACGCATATATGGAAGCCAATTTCCGTAAATTCACATATACAAAAGCACACATATACGGAAGTTGGATTCTGTATATGCGCATTTATGGAAGTTGGCTTCCATATATTTCAACTTCATTAATGCACATATATAAAAGCCAACTTACATAAATGTTCATATACGAAAGTGCACATATACGGAAGCCAAATTTCATAAATGTGCGTATACGGAAGCCAACTTCTCATATATGCACATTTACAGAAGGTTGCTTCCATAAATGCGCATATAAGTAAGTTGGCTTCCATATATGCGCATATACGAAAGTGCGCATATACAGAATCCAACTTCCATAAATGTACATTTGCAGAAGTTGGATTCAATATATGCACATATATAGAAACATGCATATACGGAAGCCAACTTCCATAAATGGGCATAAACAGAAGCCAATTTCCATAAATGCGCATTTACAGAAGTTGGATTATATATTTATGGAAGTTTGATTCTGTATATGGCTTCCATAAATGTGCATTTACGGAAGTTGGATTCAGTATATGCGCATATATGGAAGTTAAATGTGCATATAAGGAAGCACACATGCAGAATGATGCATATATGGAAGTTGGCTTCTATATATGAGCATTTATGGAAGTCGCCTTCCATAAATGTGCATTTATTGAAGGTGGGATTTCGTAAATGCTCATTTATGGAAGTTGGCAGCCTTTTGTACATGTTCATACATGGAAGTTGGCTTCCGTATATACATGCTTCCATATATGCAAAAATATTGAATCCAACTTCCATAAATGTACATTTACGAAAGTTTCTAGTTTCCGTAAATGCGCATTTACAGAAGTTGGATTCAATATACGCGTATTTGTGGAATTTGGATTCAGATTATGCGCATTTACGGAAGGAGACTTTTGTATATGCGCATATACGAAAGTTGATTTCCGTATATGCATGCTTCCATATATGCGCATTTACGGAAGACTTCTTCTGTAAATGTGCATATACATAATTTGACTTCCGTATATGAGCATATACGAAAGCATGCATATACGGAAGCCAACTTCCATAAATGCGCATATACAGAAGGCAACTTCCATAAATGCACATTATAGAAGTTGGATTCAATGTATGTGCATATATAGAATCACACATCTACAGAAGTTGGCTTTTGTATATATTCATTTATGGAAGTTGGCTTATGTATATGCGCGCTTCCGTATATGCATATTTATGGAAGTTGGCTTCTCGTTGCAACATTGATAAGAAATCTTATTGTGAAATTGAACGTTAATGTTATTGCATAAAGAAAGATTTGAATCGTAATATGTCAAGAGGTTCAATATAAAGAAATGTGATATAGTGGTAATTTAAAAGTAAAATATTAATTTCCATTAACTGAATATTAGTTGTGAGATTTGAAGAAAAATATATGTTATGTTTGAATTTTGTATGGAAGTTTACTTTGAACAATATGTCACATGGTCAAATATGTATTGTTTTTCTTCATATGAGATGAGATATGATGATGCGTTTTATTACAATGATGAGTATTCCATATAAAGATAACATATGGTGACCTCCATGGAAGAATGTGTCCCTTCGATAATAAATAACTATTTATTATTAGTCTTACTTATTACATATATTATTTAATAATTCATAATTATATTATTAATTATTAATATAGAAGAATGTCTTCCCGATGTTGTCCAAACATCAACACTCATTCTCAACGAGGGAGACATTCTTCATCATTCTAAATCTTGTCTCTAAAGTATACAAACTTCACCCTAGACTCATGACACTTGTTTGTCTGCCAGTCTTGGGAGATGTGTCTCTCCCACCTGAATCGAGAGAAAACTCCTTCTGCAGCTCTCCCTCTAAGCCAATTGACTCTATCTGAGATCAAACTCACTATGGGTCTACATGTGATAGCATCTAAGCATATTGAGTCTTTATCATTCTTTGTCAAATCACCATGACTAGGACAAAGACCACACTAGGCTCGTTCACCACAGGTACACATCTATGAGTAAATGTCATCCCGATGCTAATTGACACGTGGAAAGAACCTTAAGCACCTCGAGTCCATATTATTCCTTGTCATCATCAAGGAAGGACTAAGCCTAGGCCCATTTACCACAAGTACACATTTGTGATAAGTGCATCCTATCTCCCTTGGCCTGCATCCCAATCTAGGAGAAGGTCCACCCAATTCTTACTCGATACATTGTAGCAAAAGGTTTTCCACACATGACATTCCCATGTGTACTTCTAGAGGTTATTTCCTCTAGAAACACTAGGGTCAACTTCCCATAGTGTGTGACATCAAGGTCAAATCCTTTGACATGTCCTCATGTTCTCTCCACAAGGGATGTGTCATCATGTGCTCTCCAAAAGGGACATTGGGCTATAAGACCAAACCCATTTGTCCCTTCTCGGATAAGTTCCCTCACATATCAAATCAACTCAGTCACAAAGTACGATCTGGAGTTTGTCACATATGGCACTCTCATGTGGACTTCTAGAGGCTACTCCCTCTATAACACTAGGTTCAACTCCCCATAGTGTGTGACATCAAGGTCAACTCCCTTGACATGTCCTCATGTGCTCTCCACAAGGCATGTTGGGCTATAATCCCAAACCCACTTATCTCTTCTTGGATAAGTGTCCTCACAAATTAACTCAACTCAATCAAAGAGGAGTATGATTTGGAGAATGTCTCAAAAAGTTGCAAACATCAACACTCCCTCTCAGCGAGGGGGGCATTCTCTGCCACACCAAGTTTGTCACAAAAGTACTCTAACTTCATCCTAGTAAGAGGTTTGGTAAGATCATCAGCAACATGTTCATATGTAGGAAGGTATTGCACCAATACTTCATTCCTCTGCACCATGTCTCAGATGTAATGGTATTTGATCTCAATGTGTTTTGATTTGTCATGAAATACTGGATTCTCTTAGAGCTTCTGTAATACCCATGTTTCCCCCAGCTTGTAACTATAACCATAACCTACTAAGAGAATATGGGAAGATTGAATATGTGTGGATGTTGGAATTGATGAACATTTTTATTATAAAAGGTAATGTATATATTTTTGTTACTAAATAAAATGGAAAGTGTTGCATAATTGTTGAAGGGGTTTTCCAAGATAGATCATGATGCATGAGAGAGATAGTGAGGGGAACCTTTAATGGTTGAAATGACCCCTATCAGACCAATACTCTACTGGAATTAAATTTTTCAGACCCAAAACAGTCATCTGACCCAAAGAATTTAATTACCAGTCAATATGGTAGTTCGAAAGTCTTCCTCTAGAGTCAATGAAGAAAAGGGCAGAGTACTCATCTGGAAAATCCCTGACCTGACCCATGAAATTGGGATTTGGACCCACAAAATATTATTGAGGAAGGAAAGAAAAGGTAGGAAATTCATGGGTATAGGAGAGGAGGATGGAGGAGGAATGGGTCTGGTGACCATTTCTGATGAGGGAGAGCATGTGCAGCTCTATGGTTTTGAAGAGAACAAAAAAATGGATTTGCTCTGGGTATGGGAATTGTTAGGTAGTGTTTTACAACCAAGTTGATAAAAAGGGTTGTATAGAGGATGAGTGACTGAGGAAACACTCATTTCATACCCCCTTTCTTGGTGGAAAGAAAGTTAATATGCTAAGTTCATGTGGGAAGAGGAGAGTGATATTTGTCCCTGATTGTTGTTGAGTAGAAGGAAGAATATCTTTCAAGACATCATTATATAGCTAGGGGTTGGGCAATGGTAAATCCTTCCAGGAGTTGGTGTGCCTACGGTTGGGTGGAAAATGACACCCCTTTCAGTAGCTGCAACACTTTCTGGATTCTAGATAAGTATATTTTGTCAAAATCTCTACACTGTCAATCTTAGAAATAATTATAGATTGTGTTTTTAGAGCAATATAAGTTCAGTTTTCTATTAAAATTTCCTTGAGAATTTAAGTGTGAATGTGGAAATGTTATAACTAAATTTCTATGTGGATGAACAACTTCACCGTGTGACTTCCTGTGCTAAATTCTGGGAGAGAATGTTGAGATTGATTGAGCTTCATAGTTTAATTCATTCATGTGTAATATGTTGGAAATACTAAAACAACTGAGAGGGGGGGGGGGGTGAATCAGTTGTTTATGA
>ML802891.1:59845-72052 GCA_009831015.1 Picea engelmannii
TGCAACTTGTTTGAGAGCACCAACTCTCTGGTTTCTCTAGCACCCACTAGAAGGAAGCACCAACTCCTTGAATATTCCAGCACCAACTGGATGGAAGCACCAACTTCCTGAATGTTCCAGCACCAACTGGATGGAAGCACCAATTTCCAGTTACACAGGCTCCAACCTGCATAACAAAGAACACTAGTTCTCCCTTGCACCTCCCTGCCACCCAGGTTTCTCTGGCTGCAACCAGATGGAAGCTACAACTTTATGTGTTCAAGCTCCCACTTGAACCTCTGAGGACAACAGTCCTCCCGAGCACCTCCCAACCTCCCTAAAATATAAATGGCTAAATAAACATTCAACTTTACAAATAAATCAGGTCTTACCAATCTTTCTTTGTTTTGTAAATATGGTCTTCTGCACACTGTTCTGCAGCTCTACTCTTCCTCTGTCTGTTCAGCAGGTATGCTCTGCATCAACTCGTGCTCTCATTTCGCTCTTCTTTAACTCTCTGTTATTATGCTCTGCATTTCATCTCACCCTTCACATATGCTCAATCTCCTCCTGTGCATCCTCTTTGTCTCTATTCTTACAGTTTCATTCTTTTTCACTTACAGAACCAACCCGACACAGTCTATTTCATCTTCTTTTATACACACGAACACAACGGTTCAACTTCCCAAATCCTTAGGCAAAATGTCAACAAATGTCTAAGCAACTGAAACGCCAACTGAAACGCTAACTGATTTGCAATCATGAGTCCATTTTGCTATGATCTTCATCGACCCTGATCGACGGTCCATGATCTCGATGAATCAACGGTCCAGATATTTTTGAGATCTTGCATCTCATTGTTCCTTAGTTGGAGGTAGGTGAAGCTCCGAGATGGAGCTCAGATCAACGATCCACATTCTTGGTGATCCGACGGTCCTGATCTTTTCGTGATCTCACATATCGTTGTTCCTTAGATGGAGGTTCTCGTCACTCCAAGTCGTGATAGGTGAAGCTCCGAGATGGAGTTACATCAACGGCCCAGATCCAAGCTTGATTTAACGACTGTGATTGAATCGCCATATCGCATATCGCGATTTCGCATTTCTTGTTGCAGTGTTTTTGTCACTCCATGTCGCGATTCGTGAAACTCCGATAAGGAGTTACATCAACAGTCCAAATCTGATCTTGATCTGACGGTCACAGTTACGTTGCAATTTCGCATATCACGATATCAAGATTTTTGATGTTAATAATCTTTGACATGTCCAACTTGCGATCCTCAAAACTCTGATATGGTGTCCATCTGCTGACATCACACGTGAATTGACATGTGTTGAATATTGCCACATGTCACTCTGATTCATGACTTACATGTGCCTGAAATGTTAAATCAGTCCGACACTTGTCATTACCTGATTGTGCCATGTGTCCCTAGCTGACGTGGTCTGTTGTCTTGAGTTGGGTCAACGGTCTAGATCACATCTTGATCTGACGGTTCAGGTTCAGTCGGGATTTCACACATCGTGATTTCGGGGTTCCTGATGCCAATAAACTTTGACATGTCCAACTCGCGATCCCTGAAACTCCGACAAGGACTGGGATCAACGGTCCAGATCAAAGCTTGATCTGACGGCTCAGATTTCATCGTGATTTTTCATATTGCGATTACACCCACTTCTCCTTGTACTTTAAAGAGTGTGCAGTTTATCCTTGATCCAACGATGGTCGGACCTTGCGCTCGGAGCTGACGGCTGAGATCTGTCTCCCTCTTCAACGATCAGATATTCTTCTTCTCAAACTTTCGTTCATTCGCTGCCTTCGATCATTCACCTCTCTGAACTTATCTTTTGTTTGCCTGTCAATTACAAACTTGTTGTTCTCATATCATCTTCACTGTTGCCATCAATGACAAGCATTCGATGTATGTTAATTGTCTATTAAATATTTGCCAACACAATAATGAAGGAACAATAAATTTTATTAAGCATCGAAAAAGAGAAAAAATGATTTTTACATACTACTCTATTTTAGTTTTATCTCAAGTCTTATTATAGAAAACTTAAAGCATATCAAATCTAGGTTTTCACTTTAGAGAAACAACCCAAATATTGAAAAATGTATAAGTCATTATAAATGGGTAGTAAGGAAAAATAATTAGGATATAAACATGAAATTTCCTAATTGAATTAAAATACAAAATCTCTCAAAACTCTATTTAGGCATTAACAAACGTTTATGCTAAACTTGTGTTAAATTCCTACAATTTGGGAAGGATCCCCATAATTTTGGTGGGTTGTAAGTTTGGGTAGAAATGTAAAAATTTCACTATGAAGGTAAATCCTTGTTTTAGGACCATATTTCCTTAAATTTAGTAGTAGTAAAGCAGAGTAGTAACGAAACAAAATTACTCATTTACCCACGAGAAGGGAGAGATTATAATTGTATTTTTAATTTCCAGAATGGAAAAAATTGTTTGGAATATAAACTTTTATTAAATCCGTTTATAAAGACTAGAAAATTGTATTTTTCCTTTTATTATTTTTCATGTAAGAGAAAATAATTTCATTTAAATTCTCCAGTTATAAAACCATGCAATATATATATATATATATTATCATTATTATTATTATTATTATTTTATTATGAAAATGGAGGTTAAATTTCCTGGAGCGTAATAGACCCGAGACTAAAGAGAATATAATTTATTATTATTCTAATGTCAAAACACAACCCATGACCAAATACTTTAGCCATCTCGTGGACTTCGGGACTTCAGGGCTCTGGGGTGTTTGGGGTGATGGAATCCATGAGCCAAAGTTGTTGAAGGCCCGAACCCTACCTTTCCCTGTACAAGGTGGCTTAAATAAGAAATATAATTAATTATGAGATATTATATTTAATTGTGATCAAATTAACATAATTGAGTATAATAGTCCTTTATTTCAATTTATTATATTATAATTCAAAATAACTCATTGTATTTGTATCACGTTGTAATACAAGTGGGTCCCCTTCGGGACTCCAGAACTCTGGAATTTCCGGTTAATTGAGAATGAAAAGTTGCGTGGAAGAGTCGAAGGTGTGGACCTGGATATCCTTCCTTCATTCCCATATTCAATATTAAGTGTAATATTAGAGATTATTTAAACCTCTGTGGGATTTTCAAGAGGTATAATATAATTTATTATATTATACTAAGATTTATTAAATTGGTTACACGTGAATGAAGCCAGCTCTTTTAAATATTAAATAGTGTGGTAATGTGTATAAGTGGGATCACTTCGGGGATTCGGGACTTTGGGGCTCTGAGAGATTTGAGTATAAAGGATTTGTTGGGGAGCCGAAGGAGTTGACCCAGAGAGCTCTCTCTCTCTCATTTCAAATATTAAATATGATATTAGTGGGTGTTGTAAACCTTGACACATTTTCCAAAAAGGTGTAATATAATATATATTAAATGAGTTTATAATGGTATTTGTATGTGATAAAGTACCAACCCTTTTCCCTTTTTAATTTAATATTTCATACGCAATAATTTGTGAGTGTGGACCCTTCGGGAGCTCGGGACTTACAGAGTTCGGGATGTTTTGGGTAATAACATAAATAAGAAAAGGGGTTGAAGGCTCGAACCTACCCCTCCATATTCCAATGGTTGCATAAATGATATAATAAATATTAAACGTAATTTATTATATTGTATGATAATACAGTTTCTTATATTTTCATAAAGGCATAATACAAGTGGGACCCTCTCCAGAGCTTCAACATTCAAGATATTTGGGTAGGTTCATAAAAGCATGATGAGGAATTTCGTAGAAGCCCAGAGGCTTAGGTATTAATGGATATTGATAATCCTAAGTGCTCATTTGATATATTTAATCATATTATAATATAATTAAATATAATTATATTATAATATAATTAATAAAAGAACAAATTTGTAATAATAAATATCAAATTGAATATAGTTAATCGTTTTTCCTAGTAAAAAATAAATATGCATATATTTATATATATGTGTGAAACTACGTGAAAATTCGGTATGAAGTTGTGTGTCAGGGAGGGATTGAATTATATACCTTAATTAAGGTTAATCAACTTAAGTATATTATGGAGAAATTAACCTCATTGTGTTATAATATAATTACTCTTAATTATCATATGAGTAATTTATTGAGTTAGTGGTAAACTACTTCTAAAGGGGGGAAGAGAAAGTAAAACCTCGGTAATTACTAGGCCATGAGTATTACGCTGAGTAGAAATTAATTACTGGATAATTATTTTGTGGAGAATAATTATCCTTAATGAGGTGTAAGTAATTAATTACCAAATAATGGTATTCTACAAAAAAATAATTAAGTATTTTAATTGGACTATAGGAGAGGGACAAATGTCATCCTCTTGTCGAGCAAGCCTAAGCGCCCTACAGTGACATGGTGAATTGATGTTGACTAAGAACATCAGTGTGAGGGTGCATGTTAATCTTCAATAGGTTGACGAGTTGAGTGGGGTCCAGTGGATTGGTGAACCTTAGGTGTCGAATGGATCCTAACCTTGGTTTGGGAGATCTGACATGCATTGAGATTGTCCATCGAGAGAAAGGGAATATTCCTTGATACCATATTCGTTCGAGGTAAGAAAAGTGTGTGTTGGGAGAAGGCCTGAGTTATGATGAATGTAGGCCTGTGTGGATCAAAGTTCCATTGTGGCAGGCTAGGATAGTGCAGCCACATCAAGACCAGGGTGTCACCACATCAGTTGATGTGGACAATGTGAGGTCACGAGGATACCATGTGGTAGTGAGAGAGATGTTGCCTACGCAAACCTGAGAAATTTGGAAGGTCATAATTCTCGTCCCAGAGCTCAGTTCTGAGTGAAATTGTCGTTGTTGGAAAGCTCTTGATGAGTAGAAGACGATGGATTTGTGATAGACAATATTTGATATGATTGAGAAAAACCAAAAAATTTATACCCCATCTTTTAAAAATGTACTTAGGGGTCGGGTGTGTGACAAACTGGTATCAGAGCAGGCAACAACACTTGGCCTGCTTTGGCTCATGAAGGATTCGAATAGAAATTTATTAGATAACTTTTAAAGGGTAACACCCTATCTTACCCCATTCATAAGAAGCTTATTTAAACCACTACTAAAGAGAGGAACAAAACTTTATGTTGTTGTTATATGCTCTAACAAAAAAATATGAACTGTGTGTTGCTAGTGTTCCAAATAATGAAGTTGAGTTCACCTTACAAATTGCATGTGTTGTTTATAAACTAGTAGATAATTAACTAACATAAAAAAAAATATCAGCACTCAAACAGTCAGTGGACAACAAGGAAAACTACATCGTAAAGAATGGTGACACACCATGAGTTCGGCGAAATCTCCCTCAATAGAGAAGAAGAATCTGGTGAGAGGAGGGTGGTGGAAACCCCTCCGGATTTGGATGAAACTGTAAGAAGCCTCATGGAAGAATTACAGAGTTGTAAAGATGACAATGAAAGGTTGATAAAAGAACAGGAAAAAAAAACTGAAATTGATGTAGTCCTACTCCAAAGCCTATCAGATATACAAAGGCAGTTGTAACATGGTCCAGCAACTAGTAATGTGGATAGACATCTGTTGGTTAGATATTTGACTTCTTTCCTCTACTTGGGTTGACTCAGGTTCAGATCTGAACATGTTTACAAAAAAAACCTCTAAAAATGTCGTCCCTCTTGGTAAACCATAAGACAAAACAGAGCACACAATGAAGTCTTACCTGAGATAGTTGTATGGGTGACTGCAATACCCAGGTGTTTGTAGTTTAGGAATGAGTGGGGATATGGGAGTGCATTCTATCTTTCTTTATGCATTAAACTTATTACTGATTCAGATATTCCTAAGATTCATTCATCTTTAGCCTCATGCACACATGCTAATACATATAGTTATTAATTCATTCATAAACTAACCATTAATAGAAAGTAAGCATTCGATAAAACATCACATAGAACACAGGTTTTACCGTGGTTCACCCCCTCCTGGGCTACGTCCACAAAGATTTGGCTTCTCTGCTCTTTTATTTAGTTTGCTGCAAAATCTAGCACTTCACACATTAGATCCTCAATCGTACAATCATGATGAGGTTAAGGAACCTTTGTGAGGTGGACTAGATCACACTAATCTCATCAGCATGTGATCTAACCCTCAAAATCTACCTTACTTGACTCTTCTACAAATCAACAGTTGTCAACCACAATTATCAACAATCTTTTTCCACTTAACAAAAATTGAACCCTAACCTAGACCTCCTAGGTTGTTATTTATACTATTTTACAGGCTATAGTCGTTACAATTCTTATCAAAAATCCTAACACTATCATGGTTAGGCTTGTCTGCCTCCTCGCATGTGGATTTTCTCTTGCATGTTTCTTTTCCTTCTTTTTCTATATGTTTCTTTCTTTCTAGATGTTGTGCATGCTCCAAAATTAGGTCTTTCTTCAAAATAGGCCTATGCCCAATAGGCCCCCAACACTGACATGTGGCTCATCCTGAGTCACTCAGGTAGTGCGTGCTCCTTGTACTGTTGTGTCCAAAATGTGGAACTTTTTCTGCTAGTTCCTTCCTTTCTCCTTGAGCTGCACAACATTTCCTGTTAGCGCCTCCACTGACTGCGTTGTTATCTCCTCTTGCATCAATTTTGTTCCCTATGTCTATGTTTGTGCCATACTTTTATTCTATTCCTCCAACTGCACAATGATATGTGTTGCTTGTTCTTGGAGGGGTTCCAATTTGGCTTGTCTTTCTTGCCTCTTTGTCTGTGTGGTTTTCAACTATGTCTACATCGTCTTCATTTCTTGAGTGTCCTTCAAGCACTCTGTGATGCTCATTTTTTTCTACCTTTGCTTTAGCTCTTGTATGGCAGTGCTTATTATCTCCTCTTCTTGGTCCCACTGTTGGACCTTCTCTTCTTTTTCTAGGATAGTCCATATCTACGCGGCTCTATCAAACATCTCTTCTACTGCCCTTGCTTCTTTCTACATCTCAGCTATCTGGAGCGCATATTGTTGTTCTCTCTACTCACGAACCTCGGGAGGAGTCGTAGGAATGAGCCTTTCTTTGAGATCCTCAATTTCTTGCTTATATCTGTCAATTGTGTGTGCGATCATGTTGATATTTTCCTCTGCAGTCCTCTCAGGTTCTTGCGTGCTATCTGGGATGCGATCATAAACCATTGTTAATCCATGTTTCAATTTATCTACACATCCTTTCTCCTCTTATTTCTCCAAAGTTAGTTGGTAGCATGTGATTTGTAGCATTTCATTGACTCCTCTACCCACCTCTAAGTTGGTTGCATCCACGCAGGCCCTTGATTGTACCTCTTGCATTACGTTGGCCTGGAGTCCCTATAATGACTTTGTGGGTATTTGTGCCATGATGACTTCAAATTGCTCCACGTCCCCCATGGCTTTTTGCATAGTCTCCTGATCCATTCTAATCATTTAGCGTGTGACTGTAAAAGTCTCCCTACCTTGGACTACCAACTGCATTGTCTCATCTCCTTCTTTCTACATAGGGGGTCACTATGTCTTTTCCTATTGTTGCGTTATGGCCTGTGGTCCTGCCTAGCTCTGTAATTGTTGGAGATTCTCATGGAATTATATGAGCTTGGCCATGATCTCTTCGTGTTGTGCCTCTGCAATGCAGAGCACTTCTTCCCCCCTATGTTGGACCTTGTACACAACTAACTCCGCATCATCTTATGTCAGGGTGATGGTTCGGTCTTCTGTGACATACTTCCTTTTCTTGTGTGCCTCTTTTTCCTGCACTGGTTTCCCTATTTTCTATGAGGGTTTCACCCTACTTATTGTGCATTGTACCCTCTCTTCTCCAGCATATGGAGTATCCCCCTTCCTAGTCTATGGTTGGGTGTTTGTCCCTGTAGCTATTTTTTTTGGACTTTTTTAGTACTACGTTGCTTCTGGTTGGTAGATTTTGCACTGCATCCTTTCTGGTTTTGTCGGCTAGACTATTTGTTCTTGTTGAGGAACCTAATTCATCCTTTTCCTTAGGCCTGGAAGATTGTTTCATGATTGCTCTTGTTGTTGGTTTTGATATTGGCAGTTTCCTCTGCACAGGCCAGTATTTGACTATCTTGTCCACCTCTTCCTTGGCGATGCAATACTTCATTTCTATCCATGCCTTCTTTGGATCCCTTGCGTCATGGATCCACATGTGGTGTCAGGATTCCTTGAAATTCACTATCCCTTCGGTCTCCTGGATCACCTCCACATGTATGCACCATATATTATTTGTGTGTTGTTGTATCTCTTCCAGTAATATTGCAAAAACTTTGTTGTTTTCTTGTTGCATCTTGTTATCCTTGGCCTTCCAGAGGGACTCATATTTGGCTGCATAACATTTCCCCATCCTATCCAAGAACGTTGATAATTTTGGCTCCTACCATCCTGCCAATTCTATCAGAATGATCAACCAGGAGTAATGGAACTCAGTTCCATTGTCTTGTGCATCTCTATAGTCTATCAAAAACTGGTTCAGCGGGTATGGAGTCGTGTTGAACATTACTCCTTTCGTGCATTGCGCAGCTACTACAATAAATCCTGCTGGCGCTTCTTATTTTCTACATTTCCTCAATAGTTTGCAAGCCATGAGATTGTTGGAAAACCTTGTCACATTATCATTGACATCCTTGAGTATGATGCCTCTATTTCCCTGACTGGTGCCAAACTGAGCTTTGATCAACTCTGATATTTCCTTCTTGCGCGCTTTGTTAGCTATGTATTCCTCTGGCTACACATTGATTGTTGATAGTCTTGTGGTCTTGGAAATCAATGCTACATCTATTTGTACTGGCGTATCCATCCATATGATGCCTCCATGTACGTAGGTGACTATATGATTGATGCAAAGCCCAAAATTCTTACCACGCCCGAAATGCAGTGTATCCAATAGGTTCATCATACCAGAGTTATACAGCCCGATTATCCATTGCATGAGTTCCATTATTGGTTTACCCAGGGGTCCAATTTCCCCTGTGTTTTTTAAATAAGTCTCCACGGCCAAATCTTGGAATTTGTCCACATCGCACACATCATGGTCTGCATATCTAAGTTTTGGTACATTTCCCAGCATATCATCCATAGTGATCACTGCATCTGGGAGATGAGGTAGTGTAATATCCATGGTGTCATGCACATTCCTTTTATGTCCCATAGTAGATGGGCCTGCATCTGTCTCATCTACATCTTCTTCCCTTTCGGATTCCATCCGGTCGGTGATACCCTCAACCAACACTTCCTCGCCTTCGTGAGTCTGTCGTGGTCCCATTGTTTCATCAGGATTCACAGGTGTCTCAGGTTCAGGGTTCAAAATACCATTCTGAGCCCTAGAGCTCTGCCCTATATCCCCTTGTTGTGTTGTTTATGTTTCTTCTTCAACTTGTGTCGGGTTGATTGACTCTGTGTCCGAGGTGGTGACATTTTTCAACTTGACCATGTTTTTGGGTTGTCTCATTCTCTCCTTGCGCCTCTGACCCTATCAAGTAACCCGTACATACTGGCCTAGAGCGTCAAACTTCGGTGGGGTCATTGTCTCTCTAAGTTACACACTCACTTGCTTCTTCATAAAATTATAGCTAGGGTACACTCTTTGTATCCCACTTTGTGCTCAAAAAATCGTGAAGTGTTGAATAAACGTGTGCTTTCCTCCTTTTATAGACCCAGTCTTGTCATTTTTTCACTTTTTGCGTGCATTTGTGCCGAGTGTAATTTTTCTTGCGCGTTGCCTTCCGATATTGTCGCAGTAATTGTTGCGCGCAACTTTTTCCTCTCCTTCTTGTGGTGTAGTCAACTTCTACGTATTTTTGTGTTTTTCTTCCTTTTTTCTATTTTTGTATTCCTGTTTTTCTTTTTTTTAATTTCTTTTTATCATTTTTCTGTCATAATCTTTGTTATAATATACTATATGCATGCATTTTCCCACTACATTTTAACTTTTAAGGGTTAGTAAGTCGACTGTCCCTATACAGTTTCAATCAACTACTATTGATCATTCCTTTCAGTTATGTTCCTCCCAAGTCTTTTAGTTGTATAGATCCCCCATCTGTGACAATCTTTACTGAAATGGCCCTGGCCAATGCATCCTAAACTTACCAGGATGTTGAAAAATTTTACTGTCATAGAGAAAAACTAGGTCTCCCTCCTTGAAACTCTTATTTTTAATATGTTTGTCATGCCAGGATCTATCTCTTACTTCTTTTACTTCCTGATGAAATCATGTCAAAATATTGTCCTCTTCCAATTCCATTAGTTGACTTAACATTTCCTTTATTGCGCCTCTTTCTTTCATGTTGGTAATTGTTGTTACGCACAAGTTGGGTACCATAAATTCTAATGGCACTACTGCTTCCTTCCCATACACCAATCTAAATGGTTTCTATCATGTCAACTTCTTACATGTGGTCCTATACTCCCATAGTATTTTTGGTATCTTCAAGTCCTAATCATCCCTGTTGACATTGCAGATTTTAGTTAGAGCATTTTCCAAGATCTTATTGAAAGCTTCTAATGTTCCATTTCCCTGAGGATGATATGGTGTACTCTTCTGGTGATAGAATTCAAAATCCTAATTCATAGCTCTAATGGTATCATTGACAAAAATGAGTTCCCTGATTATTCATTAGATTCCTGGGACGTCCAAATCTGGTGAGCACTTTCTCAAACAAGAAGTGTGTTGTTATCTCTGCGCTACAGACTTTGACTGGTGCTACTTCTTCCCATATTCTTAAGTATTCAGTCACAGTAATGATATATCTAGCTCCTGAAATTTTTTCTAGTGGATTAATAGGTCCCACAAAATCTGTATCCCATTTTTCAAATACTTGCAAAGTCACTTGTGGTATCAAAGACATCTCATCCCTTATGTTGGGTTTTCCAAACCTCTGACAAATATCACATTTATGGAAATATTCCTTGGCATGTTTATGGACTATTGGCCACCATAATCCTGTGCGCAATACCTTCAGCAAGATAGTTTTTCCTGCATAGTGTCCTCCAGCTATACCTTCAAGCGCTTCTATTAAAATTATGGGCCTTTCATGTTCCAGCACACACCTTCTCAGAATGTTATCTGCACCCATTTTGTATAAACGTCCTGAAATAAATTGATAGTATACAACTCTTACTACCATATTTTTCTTTTGTGCAGTGCTAAAGTTCCGTGGTGCAATCCTTGTACTTAATTATTCAATAATATAAACAAAATATTCATCAACTACCTATACTGAAAATAATTGTGCATTAGAAAAGTTGTCTTTCAAGTTGGTAGGTTTTTCTCCATTAGTTACCCTTGACAGGTGATCAGGTCATGAGGTATACACCAGGTCTATTACAGAGCTACAAATCAGATTTGGATGATGAAATTGATGAGGGATTTTAGTTGAGGTACATGTTGAGTACATGGTTGAGACAAGTAGTTGATGAGTTGGCTCACAATCATGAGGTGTATAGTTGATGATGTTGGTACATATTGATGAGTCATAGTTGATGAGTATTTGACACATGATTGGTACATACTTGGCACATGGTTGGATGCACTTGTTTATGGTACAGGTTGATGCATGGTTGATGCACTTATTTATGGTACAGGTTGATGCATGGTTCAGATTTATTGGTACAGGTTTACAGCGGTATATCTCACAGTGATAGTGTGACAGTGGTTCCATCATTCTACTTCTACTTCAGGGTGGCAGGACGGGGCAAGGACAAGTGCTTGTAGCCACCTTTTGGTTGTAGCCAGAGAACATTTGGGGTTGTAGCCTCCTTCTAGTTGTAGCCATAGATTTGGGGAGTTGGAGCTTCCCTCAAGTTGTAGCCTGAGAAACTAGGGGGTTGGAGCCTCCTTCCAATTTCAGTTGGAAAACAAAGGAAGTTGGTGCTTCCAATGAATGTAATTCTTCAAGACATATAAGAAAAAACATTCTGTGCTTTTCTCCCAATTTGGATTTCCACGTAAAACATTGGTATACTGTGTATGCGTGTGATTGTTTATTTATTACTACTCATTATTGGATAATAATTCTATATTGATATAACATTTGAAGAAAAAGGATTATAATTACGTTATTACTGATTCACCCCCCCTCTCAGTAATCCAACAATTGGTTTCAGAGCAGGTTCCTTCAGAAATCAGTTTAACCACTGAAAGGTAGATCATGGAGAGTACCA
>ML802891.1:77085-93465 GCA_009831015.1 Picea engelmannii
TATTTCAATAATAATTTTAATGGAGAAATTAGAAGTGGACCCAACCCTAAAATAAGGAAAGTGGGGCCAAGTGACCTAGAAGATGTTTTTAAGGAAGCTACTTGGAGAGTATAAATAAGAGGAAAGGCTCTCTCATTTGAAATGCACTTGAGGATATTGAATATCTATAGGTGTCTGAGGTATAAAAATGATATCTAAGCCGAAATTCTGAGGAAAGTGAAGAAAAGAAGGCCGAAATGCAAGGAAGGATAAATTCTTTTGATGGTGTTTTCGAAGGTATGTTATTTTCGGGTCATCTCACCATTTTCGCTATAACTTTTTTTCTATAATGATTTAGATCCTGAAATTGCTATGCAAGTGAGAAACATATCCAAATATCTGTGGTTAAAAATTCATCTTGTGGGTTGTTGTATTGTGGGTTGTTGTTGTTTTTTTATGTGTCGAGAGCACTCTTTTGTATATTTTTTAGGGCATAAGCCCCGCGATGTATAATGGATATATATATTTTTAGGCATTCGCACCCACCGATGTACTCTGACACTTTTTGATAAATATATGTATTTACATCTTTATGTATTATGGATCACATTTTGTTTTTACAAATGTATGTACATGTGTATGTGTGTTCTTATTTTTATGTGTGTGCAATATGTCAATCTAATACTTGATTAGCTAGAGTATCTATCATTTAATTTAATATCCTAGGAACATGGATGTACGTAATGTAATAAAAGCAACGTTCTAAGAGGCGTACCCTAAGGAATTGTCAGTGTAAATTAGGATCATAAACGCAGTAAACCCCATTTAACTGGGACACAACCAGTTGTGCATCTAAGTATACCTCAAGGTGAGAGATATCATGCCACAAAACATCATGAAGCAACACTATCACTATGATGTACTCAACAACATTGTTTGTAGCGTCACCTAGACAGATAACTCCAGAAGATAGCAACTGGCCTTGAGGCATGAAAATCACCCAAGCTGCGGAAGCAAGCCTCTGAGTGTGTCGGTTGGCGTCGTCCACAAACCCAAGGAACACCTCTGATTCACTTGACATCTGCAACAATGAAAAATGTGACATCAATAATGACATGTCCACAATAAAAAAAGATAAAAACTAATTGTATAAGAACTATATATATGTACAAGAAGTCACCCAAGGCGACCAACCTACGGGAAATACTTCTTGAGGTAGAGCCCATTTCTAGGCTCTTCCAAAGCATTTCCCTCAAAGTAAACCAGACGATAAGTGCCCTTCTTTAAGACCTCTTTCACGATGAAAGGTCTGAACCACATGGGTTTGAACTTGCCTGCCCCCAGGGGATCCTTATCTTGGTCGTAGACCAGGACAAGGTTGCCTTCGGAGAAAATACAAGGATGTATGGACCAATCATACTGACACTTGGCTCATTTCTTGTGAGCCTCATTGGCCAAGGCTGCATCACGACATTTCTCATCGAGCTGCTCAAGATATAATAAGAATTCCTCAAGCGATGAAGTGTTTGGCAATAACTGTACTGCCAACTTCAAAGATGGGATCTGGCTTTCTATAGGAAAAATTACTTCCATCCTGTAAACGAGTTGAAAATGTGAGAGACCGATGGAAATATTTACAAACGTTCAGTAATCCCATAATGTTGAGTACAACATCAAATGCTAATTTGATTGGCAGAATTGATCATTCGCTGCAGAATAGTCTAGAGGGACTTATTCACATCTTCCACCTGACCATTCATTTTTGGGTATTAGAGTGATGAATGCTCTTACCTCAACCCAAGATTTAATGATAACTCAGACATCATTTTGTTCTAGAAGTGACTGCCATGGTCAGTGACAATCGTCTTTGGGATGTTGAACCTTGCTACTATCTGGTTGAAAATAAAGAGAGTTGTTGTCTCCCCATCATTATTAAATGTTGACATAGCTTCAACCCACTTTGTGAATTGGTCTACCGCTACGATGATATAACGATGCCCCCTGTATGAATTGGGTGGCATGTAGTAAAATTAATCCCCCATTTGGTAAAGGGACCAACAATAATGATGGAAAAAATGGTAGAAGGATGTGCCATCATCTTCCAAGAGAAGATCTGACACGGGTGGCACTTCTTGACCTATTCAACACAATCTTTGAACATCGGCCAAAAGTAACTGGCTTGTAGAATCTTTTGGGATATTTCCAAACCAGACAAATGACCACCACATGATCCAGTGTGGCAGTCGTTAAGAACGAGTTCCACTTCTTCGTGAATGAGGCACCGGTGAAGGAAACAATCTACACCTCGACGATACAAAGTGTCATCGAGTATGAGATAGTTTCACGCCTAATGGCGTATACGTCGACATTCATCGTGAGAAGTAGAGGCAGGGAACTTCAAATTCTGAAGATAGACTAGTATATTTCCATACCAGGGGTCTGAAGATGAAATCATAAAAATATCTCCTTTAATAGGTGATTGTTTGGGCGTAACATCACCTGATTCGACCAGAAGTTTTGAGATAAGTTCCGCAAAGACCAGTGACTTTTTCAATTTCGCAGAAACAAAATCCAAGCCAAATTCTTGGAGGATAACAATCCATCTACTGATATTTCCACCAATGACGCATTATGTTAACATGTATTGAAACAAATTCACAAAGACAACGACGGTGGTCTTACGAAGCATAATATAATGACAGAACCATTGGACAACATGCACTACTGCCAACGCAAGCTTCTCAACATGGGAGTAGTTGATTTCTAGCCCAACCAAGCCTCGTCTCATGTAATAAATCACATTCTCTTCGAGCATATTGTCCTCTTGAACCAAGACCATACCGATGGTCGACTTTGCAACAACCAAATACAATAAGAAATATTTTTTATAATTGGGAGGCTGGAGCAGAGGGCCAGATGTAAGGGAGCATTTCAAAGCTTCGAAAGAGCATTGAGTGGCTTTGTCCCAAAAGAAAGGGACTCCCTTTTTCAGTAAATGCATGAACTCTTTAGTGATCTTGACATAGTTTACGATAAAACACCGAAGAAAACTTGCTTTACACTGTAAGCTTTGAAGCTGAGGGATTGTGCATGGGGGAGGCAACTGAACTATTGCCTCAAGCTTTAGAGAATTGACCATGATCCCTGTTTTTGAAACTATGAAACCTAGAAGATGACCCGATGTCACATAGAAACTACATTTGTTAGGATTCAAGTGAATCCAATAGTAGAGGCATCGCTCAAAGATTAGTCGGAGGTGTGTAGGATGATCAACTCTCTTACAAGATCGTGATGCTAAATCATTGAGATAAGCCTCGACTATATGTCTAAGGTCATGGAAAGCAAAAGAAATGGCCTGCTGAAAAGTGGCTCCAGCATTCTTCAAGCCAAAAGACATCTTATGATAAGCAAATGTGCCCCACAAACATATAAAAGTTGTTTTATATTGGTCCTCGGGTTTTATTTGTACCTGATTGTATCCCAAAAAACCATCCATGAAATAAAATACCTCACAGCCTGCACATTCATCGACAATCTGATCAATGAATGGGGTGGGGAAATTGTCCTTTGGACAGGCCTTATTCAAATCATGGAAATCTATACACACGCGAATCGTACCCTGCTTTTTGTTGACTGGAACGAGATTTGACACCCATTGAGTCAACTGAACGGGGTAGATGAAACCAGCTTTGAGCAGTTTCTCTACTTCAGCCTTAATAGTTGTTTCTTTCCAAGGATTCACCGGATGAAGCCTCTGTCAGACCAGCTTGGTATCAGGATAAGTCATTATCTCAAGTTCGATGATTTTTGGATCAATGCTTGTCATTTCCTCATAAGACTAGGCAAAAACATCACGGAATTCCTTAAATAAATCTGTATAGATCTAAATCTCCTTGGGGGAGCAGTTTGTTCTGACGAAGACATTCTCCATGACGCCAGGGGTTCTGGAGATGTCAATAGTAACAGTTTTGGTGATACTTTCCATATTACCCTTGGCATAAACTGCATGCATAGCCAGAGGATTAACAAGACAAAACCTGTTTCCAGTCATAATCAACACGAATTCACCTGCCTCTATTCTTCTTAACTCTTGGAGAAAATAAGATCTGTGATGGAGATCATCCCAAGGTCTATCTGGACCAGTCAATGCTTCGAGAATCGCCTCATCTGAGGGCAAGACCAAGTCTAAAGAATCAGTAGTGACAAGGGAACCTTGAGCCCAAATAGGCTCGAGAACTGGATCTAACTCCTGTGCGAGAGTCGGATCGGGGTCAGGCAAAGCTTGTTGAACAATGTTGTATGAAAATTATACCCCAGACAAGGGCATGGCCATGCCAGGATTCCCTATCCCTTCCATCGAAGCTGATGGGGAAGGAAGAGTCCACTGATCATTAAAGTAAGTCATTCGGAACGACAAAATTTGAAAGATTTCAGTCTTAGGATGGTCGGGGGAAGATGATATCATATTGACATTACCATAAGGAAGTGGGTAATCGAAAGTACCCATTAAAGGTGGGCACAAACCAACCCCCACATTGACGATGTCAGGCTAAGGGTTATCAATCATCGGGTCTGTGGATGCCCTCGATGAAGGGTCGGGCCTGGAGAAGGACAACTGGTCAATGGTTAGGATTCTTCCCTCATGTGGAAACAATAAGAGCCAAAACATTGTGGCAACCACTACATGCATTGCATAGGTCCAACTCCTTCCCAACAGGAGGTTGTAGTCGAGAGGGCATCAACCACTTCAACTTCGACACACACGGTCTTCCCTCCCAACTGCACAGGGAAAGAAGGGATGATTCCATTTGGTCTGAAAGAACGACCATCAAAAGAAGTAAGAAGAGTAGGTGAAAAATACAAAACAGGTTGGCCTATGGCCTTCCAACACGCCAATGACATCACGCAGGTCGAGGCACCCTCATCAACCACTGTACGAAAAATATTTTGAGTGAAAGATTTCATGGGGTGAGCCACTATTATCTGAAACGCCACATGGTAAGGGAGACGAGGTTTCAAGTTGGTTGTATAAAGCATGATCATTCTTAGATTATAGGTCTCAACGGATCCCAAAGCAGACAACAGAGCCTTTCTCTACACAGGACAGCTCTGGAGGACCTCTAAAGCAAACATCGTGCAAGGGGTTTGTGAAAAATCCTCCACCACAGAGTAATTCTGGGTAGCCCTCACGTTTGGATTATGGGAAGCTTTCTTGAACACCCCTTTAAGGATGTGTGTCATTGTTTCACCCATCGTCTTCTCAATCTGGAGAGGAACATATGGTTTTATGACTTCCTTACCCTTTTCAGCAGTTTCTGACATTCCATAATCGTGTGCCCTAGTTTCTATGTAAGTGTCACCTTTCATTATATAAACGCTCACGGCCGCGAGATTACTAGAAGACAGAGGGGGTCCATGACTGCCCCCATCCGCACTTGAAGAGGCTTCCATCATATTTTTCCCATGTGGAAATGGGTGCGTTAACATAGCAGGTTGTTGTTGTGTCAATAACTTTTGGGCCTCCACAAGCCGAGGGCATAGGTAAGTCGGATGATCCTTCGTGCAAAGGTTACATGGATACTTAGACTTTGTTTTCTCTATGTTTCCCCCGCCAGCATTGTTGGTGGGTTTCTTATCCCCCTTACCCTTCTTGTTTCATTGTTTTTTCTTTCCGTCGATTTGTTGGTTGGCCTTCGGGTTTATCGATTTCACACTATGTACGTATGACATTTGGGTAGGGGGAACAGCCAAACCGGAGGTCTGGTTGGTCATTGTCTATTGTATCGACAATTGTTGCAATTGATTTGACAACTGATCAGTGGAATTTTCTTTTGTTGAACCAACTATACCATTGACATGTGTTCCAGACTTGTGTCTGGCCTTGTCAAGGATGGACCATGGCCTATCTGGTAAAATCTCATAGATTAAAACAGACTGAGAGTATATCAATTTGAGCTATGATGCTCGCATTCTCACCTCCTCATATGAAAACACTCTTGACATTGCAATGTCCTTGGATAACTGAGGTACCAAAGACTTCAGGAACCACTCCAGCAGGAATGCTGGTGGGACCTGGACCTTGATCAAACTCCTCTGACGCTGCCATTCTCGGATGTGATCTGAGATATGATCGACCTTCATCTTCTCAAATTTGCCTAGCAGTTTTGTGTCGACATCATATCTCACAAGTAGTTGGAAATGGTTGAGAAAAACCATCGCCAAATCGATCAAGTAACAGTATCTTGAGTAGTCAAGCTCGATGTACCATTTCATGGAACCCCTGAGGAGAGTGCATTGAAACAAGCACAATTGTATGGAGTCATATCGCAATGATTTTGACGAGCACCATAGGTGGAAAGTGGTCACGTGATCACCTAGATATTCACTAGGATTACCTTCGAACTTTGGGATGTCCCAGGGAAACTTATTCGGCATTGGAGGCCAACGCAGATCATGACAAATTGGGTTGTTTAACAACTTTGACAAGTCTGGAAAATGTAACGTCGCCAGAAACGACAGTTTGGGTTGATTATTATGTACAGGAAAAAAGGATCCTGGAGTTTGACTAGCACCAGGTTGCCAGGAAAAGTTTGGCTGCTAACCATGGTTCTGGTAAACACCATGGCCTTGGCCAACATACAGATACTACGTTTTTTGGGACATCATCGATTGAATCCCATATTGGACCTTGAGGGATGGGTGGTGATTTCTCCATGCATCGTGTTCCAAAGATTCTGGAAAAGTTTGCCCCCTTTCGATCCGACGGGCATAGGTACTAAACCTTGCACAAGGTTCCATTGACCATGGAAAGGGTTGCCCCCAGTCGACATCCCTAGCAAGGGAAATTCTCCCTGCCACGGATTCCAGAGTCCTTGTGAGGAGAAGACTCTTGTGTTTTCCCCTTGTGTGGGAATAGTGCCCTGCACAGGATTTCGTTGTCCAAAACCAAGGTTGCCCCCAGCCGAGACGATAGCTGAAGAAAAAACATTATTCCCAAATGCACTGAACAAAGAGAACGACATTGAAACCACCAGCGTGATGTAGGAAAAACGTGCCATATCGCCTGCTCTAAATAAGTTGTAGTTCATGTTCAGCCCGATGGGTTGTTGGGGAGCACCATCGAGCGAGAGGGATGAAGGAGGTATATGACCCCCACCGTAAGGGATGGTGTTATAGGGGGATGGCGTGCCCCCCATGGACCCTTGCAAAGGAGCATTCGAGCTCCCTGCCCCCAGACCCAAAGTCTGTAGGGTGGAGTAGGTGAGTACGGAGTTCGTATCAAAGCCAGACATTTCGTATGAAAATGGAGGGCCTGTTTCACTCTGTGTGAACGGAGCGGTGGTCATCGCCATAGATGGAATCAGACCACTGCCCAAAGTAGAGGTGGTTGAGACCATTGTAGTTTGGACCGGAAAAGGTGAGTTAGGAGGTGGAACACCCCCTGTGGTGGTAGTCGTTGAGGGAGTGTGAGGACTCCCTGACGAAGTAGCAACATTTTCTTCCATAGCTACTTACAAGACTATTTGACACTCGTGATGTGTTACCCTTGGAGGGACAACTTATACCAAAAGTGGCACTGACAAGTCAGTTGTCGGAGGGTTAAACGACCTGAGAGCTTCTTCTCCAATGTCAGAAATAGTCAGTTCCTCTGAATTCAAGTGCTCTCCTCTCGGAGCTAGCTCGGGCACAGTTTCTTGCAGCCCAGTCACCTCAAATGATCCTTGCTGGTCAAGTCTTTGTCGTAACGGTGGTGGTGGTGGCTCTAATGTAACTGGCAGCATGCCCAAAAGCCTTCGCGACCAACGCAGCTCTTGATCTTCCACTTTGTGATAATATCAATGGCACAGTAAGGATTTTACTAACGTTGAAAACCAAACACACACTAGAAACATTCCTATAAGATAAGGCAAGCAAAACAATATCTAGTTAGAAGAATAGTTACGCCAGCCAACTCTAGAGAAACTTACCGGCGCAAGTGCAACTAGAACACCGAAGCACCCTTCGGGTATACTCTGCAAAGTGTGGCCCAATGTCTTCCCTAGGTACCGCGGTATAACCCCGCAATCACCTGTGTAAGTCCCTACAATAAAGGCAACTAGGTTTCCAGGTCGCGAATAGTCACGAGGCGGGTACAATCGACAGTCGGGTGGACCGCAATGAGCAGGGTAACAAGCCCAAAACCTACCAAGGGTATCGAAAGCAAGTGGTCCAAAAGACAATTGAGGATATCGAACGGATTCGGGGTCCACGAAGCTCCATAGGAAAATGAAACTGACAGTATCCCACGACAAGTCCTCAATATGTGTTCCTCACTACACTTGGTCTAGCTTTGGAGGGGTTATCTCTACTACCTTTCCACAAGCGACCTCGTGTTTAGCCCCTGTGTTAGAGGGGGGTCTCAGATAAATTTCACGTTTACTGGACTTTTTACACTCCCTAGCTCTGACTCCAATGTTTGTTTTTAATCCTTGAAGAGTTTCCTCTCCAACCTAATTCAAGGCTCTAGCCTAGACTAGTTAATTGACCCTACAACCATAAAGTCTAGTTTATTTTAATTATCATTTATTTTAAATCGCTTGTTTTAACTCAAGGAAATGGAATTGAAACTAGTGATGTGTTTTGAGAGACTAAAAAGAGGAGAAGTAAATGAAATTGAAAAAAAAATTACTCATAGTTAACAATAAAGATTTGAAACTAACTCTTTAACCAACTTTTCATAACTAACTTTTTCTAATATCTTTCAAACGAAAACCTAAAATGAAATTCCGCTCGACTACAAGCTACTTAATGTTCTAAGCAACTAGTAAAGAACTTAAGAAAAGAACTATTTTTTCCTAACAAGAAAAATAACTAACCCAACTACTTAACCAAACTAAGAAATAAAATCTTTTTTTTTTTAAATGATTCAAACAAAAAACTTGAAATAAATTCTTTTTCTTTTTCTTTAAATAAAGTGAAAGGGGGGAAAGTGAAAAACACCAAAAAAGACTGAAACTGGCCTCTATCCCTCTGCAGATCGCAGAGAGTAACTAAAGACGCCAAACAGGTTGATCAACAACTCAAAGACTTGTCCAAAACCCTTTCAAAGTAAACACAAGAAATCTTTAAAAAGATAAGTAAACTGACATCCAACCCAGGCTTCGATTGTACAAACCAGAGACACTGATCTTGACCAAGAAACCCTGAGAAGTAAAACTTCAATCAAGGAAGAGGTTGATTGCCTCTTCTTAAAATAATAATTCTTGACACATGTATGCAATTGATACTTAAGAAACCTGTGTATGTACGTGGGTTGTCTAAAAGCATGGCATGTATGTACATGTGCTGACCCGCAGCAGGCCGCGTACACCTTTGTACTTCTTGGAAAAAAAAAAGTAAAATAGACAGGTTGACAGGGCAGGGAGAGCTGGTATGGCACCAACAAGTGACCAGCATCCCTTAAAGACTCAACAAAATCAACAAGAAACTCAAAAGGTAATAAAACCAATCAAACACCCAAAAAATCCCCTAAAACCCTAGAGGCTTCCCTAGTATGGCCGCTAGTTCTGCTAGCGGGAAAAACCCCCCTATGGCTACACCAGGGTTTATGATGTAGGCATATCAATGACCGTGTAAAAGTATCCTACTCTTCTAACTACCCCAAACGTATCCCAGACTCATGCATGAAAGACAAAGTAAGAAAGATCATGTAATTGTACCTTTTACTCCGTGTTCAATGTCGATCCTCTTGTGTTTGATAGCTCCATTGACTGCAAACCTCCTCCCAAGGCTGGACTATATTCACAAAAAGATAAACTAGAAACTACAAACATGTATTTCATATATAAATCATGGATTAGATTTTAGAATGAAACATAAATTGAATACAAACATTTGACACATCATATTTTGGGACATGAAAAGTATTTCCTTTATTGATATCACAACGATTACTTATAATGAGGTCGACAACTGCTCCACGAACCTGGTCCGAGCTCCTCTTCACCAAGCTCCAAGTGCACCTCCACGTATCTTTCTCCTCTCACACTTCTTCTTAGGAAATGGAATGGGTTCTTATGGAGGAAAAAGGGGAAAATGGGTAATTCTCACAACAAGGTTGCAAATGCTTGAGGCAAGGAGGGGATGTGAAACGGGAAGAGTTTCACTTTTCTTATGCTTAGATCTAGAATGAAACCCCAACACCTCCTTTTATATGAAAAAGGGATGGTTATTCGGTTGGATGACGGGCTATAGGCGGTGGATCAATTGGGAAAATATCCAATAGCTCGTAATCTCAACGAATTCCCTGCAACTTTTGCAAGTATACGCGAGTTGTAATGGTGCAGCTAGCGTACATACGTGGGTTGTAGTGACGCAACAAGTGTATGTATGTGGGAAGTAGTGGTGCACGGCACGTACATCTTCAAAAATAGAACTGCTCAGTGATGGATTGGAAAAAATTTCATGTAAGAGGGCCAAATGTTAGGTATGCATGTATGGAGAAAATTAGGGTTATAACAATCTTCCCCAATAGTGTCGGACAATATTTTGTGTCATGACCTGTTGTGCGATAGTACATACATGTCGCTAGTGGAAGTGGACATTCCCTTGCATAATTTCCTGAGTGTTGTAAGTTATAGCACACTACTAGTCCTCTACCTCATCCAAATCCTTCTTTGCTTCGTCCTCCACCTCAATCTCCTCATGGCGCATTGTACTGAGGTGCTTGGTTATACTGCGTGAGATTATATTATGGATACACCTTATTATATTGTAGTTGCATAGTGTTGTACTACTATTATGCATTATTGTATGGTGTTGGTACTTGGTTGAACTGAGGTGCAGGTTATCCTTTCATCATTTATGCGTGCACCCTATAAGTATCTGAAGTCCTTTCTCTCATCAGCTCCAACGTCCTACAATTCTTATCATCATGACCCACTGACTTGCAAAAATTGCAATATGAACTTTTAGGTATTTTCTTATGCTTCTACATCATTGGATAATGATATGGATCATGTGCATGTGTCTTACAAATCTCGCAATATGGTCCTCATGTTGGTGATGGGTTTGGCACCCATGTTACCATACACTGTGCAAAAGTTGAGCATTCATTCTTATGGTGTCTTTTTGTACTGCATAAGGTACACCAAACGACTTCTCTTTTCTCTTTACCCTTGTTCTGGTTAAGTTGAAATGTTATATTCTTCAAATCCTCCTTCAACTCCTCTATTGTTGGATCTATCTGTTGATATTGGTTCTCTTCCAGTTGTAAGGTTGTTTGTAGAGTCTCTTCCTGAGTTTGGAACTTATGTTGCCTTAATGGGTATTTCAAATGTGGTAACTGTGAGTTCACAAATAGATTCATATGTTGCATGTTAGTCATTGCATATTTCAACTTACCTTTCAACCGCTTAAACATCTAACCAATCTCTCAAACAGACTCACCTGGTTTTTGCCTGATTTTGATCATTTCATTCATATACTGATCCTCTGAGTTGGGCTTCTGAAACTCATTTATCAATAGTTTTTTCACTTCTGTAATAGTTCTTGTTACTCATGGTGGACTATTTACATCTAGGCTTGTGTACCAATCCAGTGCATGGTCTATTAGTGTGATAGCTTACTGTGCAAGTTTTGTATCCTCATTTGTAATCTGATTTCCTTCCCAGATCTTCTCACACATGAGCAAGTGTTTTTCAGGGTCCTCTGATGCCTCTCCCCAAAATTCTGGTAATTTGATCGTGGGATCATGTCCTTCCATTTTAAATTGTGTTGAACTACTACCTATGCGCATTGTAGATATTTGACTGTTACTTCCTGAACTAGCTCCTCCAGTTGCTACTCCTTGCTTGGATGCATTTCATGTTGTATTTCTTCCACTAAAATTCGGTTTTCTAAACGTTAGTGTTCTCTCTTGTGTGTTAGTCGCACATGGGGTTGTAGGTTCCACACTAACACTGATATGGATTGGAGTTATGCCTTATGTTCCTGCCCTTGGATCTCATGTTTTCCTTTCATATGTTGTGTGTAGGATTTCCTCAATCTACTCCATAGCCCGAAGATCCTCTACCACTTTTTCATCATTTTTAAAGCCCTCTCTATCAACTATGGCTCTCTTCTTGTTATCCATCTTATATTCGTAGGGTAGTCCACTGCCCTTCTTTCCATATTTTTCCATTATCTACTTTATCTGATCTTCCTCCATCATGATTGGGTCTATGGCCTACTTCTTCTTTCTCGTATCCATCTCTTCCTCCAATTCTCAACCTCATGTTAGTGCTTCCCCCCTTCCCCCATGTGCGCAAGGACGTTTAATTGTCTAATTCCATGGTCATCACACCGTTGCTATATAAAAAAAATTTGATTGAAGTATACAACAATCTGATGTACCTACCTTTGGGTCCCTTTAGAAAATATGGCTCTGTTGTGGTGTAATACTTCGTTGTATCTACTGCAGATTTGGTGATAATCCCTGCAACAATATTGTTTAACCAGAAATCTACTACTTGCGTAAATTTGTTATTAACTTGTTGTAACTACACGATCTCCACAGGATTCCACTCCAGTTGTCTGATTCGATTTGTAGGGTGGTTTTCTTTTAACCTTAATAACCACTCTTGCAACAAATGCAAGAAATCACAAAAAAATACCTCATGCAGGTCGTTAAACACGTATTTGTCGAGATATTTGTGCGATGCTAGTTTAGGGTTTCTATTGTCCTTTTGTGAAAAATCAATTTCTTTCGTTTTCAACCATCTTGCGATCTCTTCCTTTGTTGGATTCCATGGCCTAAATATTCCCTTCTATACCTTCATTCTCTAAGTGTTTCTTCCACGGATCTCGTCAACTCAATCACATGCAGTTCCAGCCAACATCAGAACCATTTATTGGTTAGATCTTTGAATTCTTTCCTCTTCTTGGGTTGAACCAGGTTCATATATGAATAGGTTTCCAACAAAACCCTCTAAAACTATTGGCCCTCCTGATAAACGATAAGGCAATGTTGCACACAAAGCACACAACGCAGTCTCACCTGAGATAGCTCTATGGGTGACTGCAATACTTAGGTGTTTGCAATCTAGGAATGGGTGGGGATCTGCGAGTGCATTTTATCTTTCTTTATGCATTAAACTTGTTATTGATTCAGATATTCTTAAGATTCATTCATCTTTAGCCTCATGCATGCATGCTAATACATTTATTCATTCATTCATTCATAAAATTATCATTAATAGAAAGTAAGCATTCGATAAAACATCACATAGAACACATTTTTTATCATGGTTCACCCCCTCCTGGGCTACGTCCACAAATATTTGGCTTATCTACTATTTAATTTAGTCTGTTGCAAAATCAAGTGTTGTGCGCATTACATCCTCAATAATACAATCCTTATGAGGTTAAGGAACTTTTGTGAGGTGGACTAGATCACACCAAACTCCTCGCCCTATGATCTAACCCTCAAAATATACCTTACTCGACTCTTCTATAGCTCAACAACTTTCAACCACAATTATCAACAATCTTTTGTCACTTAACAAAAATTGAAGCCTAACCTAGACCTCCAAGGTTCTTATTTATACTATTTTACAAGCTTATAGACGTTACAATACTTATCAAAAACCCCAACCCTATCATGTTTAGGCATGTTTGCCTCCTCGCACGTGGTTTTTCCTCTTACATGTTGCTTTTCCTTCTTTTTTGCATGTTGTTTTCTTGCCAGTTGTTGTGCGTGCTCCAAAATTAGGTCTTTCCTCAAAATAGGTCTGTGCCCAATGTCATATTAAGAAAATCCAAATTCCAAGTGAGATACAAAAGCATGGTCATGAAAGTAGCCACACAAGGAGGAGAAACTCAAAGAAGTCCCAACATGGATCCAAGAGATATTCAATAGAAGAATCCTCTAGTGAGGAAACTGAAAACTCCAAGGAATTGTCTAGTAGTGAGACTAATTCACATTCCTAGAGGAGAAGAAAGAAGAGGAAGCATTCCAAGATCCATGACCCTAAATATTTTAAGAAATCCAAACCATCCACTTTTGATGGAGAAATTAAAAAAGGGGAAGAAGCATAAGTTTGGCTACTTGGCTTGAAGAAGTACTTCAGAGTCCATGACTACTCTGAAAACTTAAAGGCCCGAATAGTCATTTTCAACTTGAATGGAAAGGCCTCCATTTGGTGGGAGGACCTTAGGAATGTGAAAGGAATCCATGAGAAGGACTTGTCATGGAAACAATTTGAGAAATACTTTAAGAAGAATTATATGTTTGAAAAATAATTTGATGGGAAGATCAATCAGTTCTATGAACTCAATCTAGGAAAGCTCACAATAGATGAATATATCAACAAATTTCTTGAGTTTATGAGGTATGTGCCCTACATAAGGGATGAAAATGTAAAGATGCAACGATTTATTAATGGATTGTCTCAGTCCTTCTTGGACAGAATTGAGTTTGATGAATTGAATACTTTAAAAGACACTATTCGAAAGGCAAGGTATTGCTATGAACAAATCAAGAACAAGGCATAACCTCATAAGGATTGGAAGAAGACAAGTAAATCGAGATTCAAGAAGAAGGGGTTTAAATCCTCAAGATTTAAGAATCATGGGAAAAGTTCTAAGATGAGTCTTCCTACTAAAAGTGTGTATCAACATAATTTTTCATGTTAGAGTGGTAATAAACCATTTAGATCATCCCCAGGTAAGACTATTAATACAAAGAGAGAACCCTTGAAATGTTGGGGTTGTGGAGAAGAACATTTGTTGATGGATTTCCCACATAGGCAACAGAACAATCATAGAGTCTATAACATCCAAGAGACTACCACAATCAATGATGTGGCTAGGAGTATGTCATGAATTTATGCAGCCTTGGATAATAGACAAGTTGACCACCAAGATTCAGTGGTGGAGATGGAAGGTATGATTCCCAGCCATCCAGTTTCCATTTTAATTGACCATGGTTCTAATCTAAGTTATATTTCCCTTCAAACTATTGAGAAACGTAAATTGAAGCAAGTAAAACATGCTAAATCATGGCTGGTAAAACTAGCCACTGGAACAAAAATAAAGTCGACAGAGGTCATACTAGCATGCCAATTCGTTTTGAATGGATTGTCCACCCAAGCAACCCTAAAAATGCTCCCTTTAGGATCTTATGACCTGATGATTAGCATGGACTGGTTGGCTACCCATAAAGCCAAGTTGGATTGTTATAATAAAACTTTGGAGTGCGAAGATTAAGAAGGGAGAAAAATAGCCCTACAAGGAATTCAAAATCATGTCTCAATGAGACAAATATTAGCCCTTACAGTGAAGAAGTATTGCAAAAAATGATGTCCTTTGTATGCAATACAAGTGTTGAACTATGTTGAGGACAATAAACCAATCCTAGAGGACCATCCTATATTAAGAGAGTATAAAGATGTGTTTCCAAACGAGGTATCAGGTCTACCTCCAAGAAGAGATGTTGACTTTTCAATAGAACTTGTACCAGGAGCGGTGCCAATGTCTTGAGCACCATATGGAATGAGTACACCAGAGCTAGTTGAGATTAAACTACAATTAAAGGAGATGTTGGACAAAGGTTAAATTCAGCCTAGTGTGTCTCCTTGGGAGCACCAACTCTGTTTGTGAAGAAGAAGGATAGCACACTCAAGTTGTGTGTAGACTATATAAAATTCAATAAGATGACCATTAAGAATAGGTATCCCTTACCAAGAATTAATGACTTGTTTGACCAATTAATGTGTGCTACAATTTTCTCCAAGATTGATTTGAGGTATGGATACCATCAATTCTAAATTAAGGATGAAGACATCCACAAAGCATTCTTTAGGAGAATATATGGGATTTATGAATTTGTGGTGGTGCCATTTGGGCTTATCAATGCACCAACCACTTTTATGTGCTTAAGGAATAATGTACTCAATAAGTTCTTAGACGTATTTGTGTTGGTTTTAATTTATTATATCCTAATCTGTTCTAAGAGTAGGGAAGAGCATGAAGGACATATCAAGTTAGTTCTTCAAGTTCTAAGAGAACATCAACTCTATGAAACATTTAGTAAGTGTGAATTTTTCTAAAAACAAGTCCATTACTTAGGCCATGTTATCTCTGAAGGAGTGACGGTTGATCCTGAAAAGATCAAATCCATTATGGATTGGCCTACCCCAAAATATGTATCTGATATCAGATCCTTTATGGACCTAGCATGATACTATAGAAGGTTCATAAAGGGATTTTCCAAGATTGGTTTTCCAATCACCTTCCTTCAGAAAAAGAGAGTTAAATTCATTTGGACATCAGAATGTGAAGAAAGATTCAAACAACTAAAATATCTTCTAACCAATGCATCTGTGTTGAAGATTACAGAGCCAAACAAAGACTTCCTTGTGTGTACAAATTCCTGTAAGGAAG
>ML802891.1:98674-113748 GCA_009831015.1 Picea engelmannii
TATATTTAATTGTGATCAAATTAACATAATTGAGTATAATAACCCTTTATTTCAATTATTATATTATAATTCAAAATAACTCATTGTATTTGTATCATGTTGTAATACAAGTGGGTCCCCTTCGGGACTCTGGAACTTTAGAACTCCGGGTCAATTGAGAATGAAAAGTTGTGTGAAAGAGTCGAAGGTGTTGACCCAGATATCCTTCCTTCATTCCAATATTGAATATTAAATGTAATATTAGAGATTATTTAAACCTTAGTGATATTTTCAAGAGGTATAGTATAATATATTATATTATTAAATTGGTTACATTTGAATGAAGTGAGCTCTTTTAAATATTAAATAGTGTGGTAATGTGTACAAGTGGGGCCACTTCATGGCTTCAGGACTCCGGGGCTCCAGGAGATTTGAGTATAAAGAATGTGTTGGGGAGCCGGAGGAGTTGACCCGAAGAGCTCTCTCTCTCTCTCTTTCTCTCATTTCAAATATTAAATATAATATTAGGGGACGTTGTAAACCTGAGCACATTTTCCAAAAAGGTGTAATATAATATATATTAAATGAGTTTATTATGGTATTTGTACGTGATAAAGTACCAACCCTTTTCCCTTTTTAATTTAATATTTCATGCGCAATAACGTGTGAGTGTGGACCCTTCGGGAGCTCAGGACTCCAGGATGTTTGGGGCAATAGAATGAATAAGAAAGAGGGTCGAAAGCCCGAACCTACCCCTCTGTATTCCAATGGTTGCATAAATGTTATAACAAATATTAAACATAATTTATTATATTGTATGATAATACAATTTCTTATATTTGCATAAAGTCATAATAGAAGTGCGACCCTCTCCGGAGCTTCGACATTCAGAGGATTTGGGTAGGTTCATAAGAACATGATGTGGAATTTCGCGAAAGCTCAGAGGCTTAGGTATTAATGGATATTGCTAATCCTAAGTGCTCCTTTGATATATTTAGTTATATTATAATACTATTAAATAGAATTATATTATAATATAATTAATAAAAGAACAAATTTGTAATAATAAATATCAAATTGAATATAGTTAATCATTTTCCCCAATAAATAAATAAATATGCATATATATATGAAATTATGTGAAAATTCAGTATGGAGTTGTGTGTCGAGAAGGAATTTAATTATATACCTTAATTAAGGTTAATCAATTTAAGTATATTATGGAGAAATTAACCTCATTGTATTATAATATAATTACTCATAATTATCATATGAGTAATTTATTGAGTTAGTGCTAAACTACTTCTAAAGGGGCGAAAGAGAAAGTAAAACATTGATAATTACTGGGCCATGAGTATTAGACTAAGCATAAATTATTTAGTGGATAATTAGTTTGTGGAGAATAATTATCCTTAATGAGGTTGAAGTAATTAATTACGAAAGAATGGTATTCTATGAAATATTAGTAATTTTAATTGGACTATAGGAGATGGAGAAATGTCATCCTCTTGTCGAGCAAGCCTAAGCGCCCTACGGTGACATGACAAATTGATGTTGACTAAGAACATCAGTGTGATGACGCATGCTAATCTTCAATGGGTTGACGAGTTGAGTGGGGTCTAGTAGGATTGGTGAACCTTAGGTGTCGAATGGATCCTAACCGTAGTTCAAGAGATCTGGCATGCATCGAGACTGTCCATCAAGAGAAATGGAATATTGTTTGATACCATATTCGTCGAAGGTAAGTGAAGAGTATGTTGGGAGAAGGCCCGAGTTACGATGAATGCAAGTCTGCGTGGATCAAAGTTCCACTGTGACAGGCTAGGCTAGTGCCACATCAAGACCAAAGTGTCGCCACATCAGTTGACATGGACAATGTGAGGTCACGAGGATGCCACATGGCAGTAGGAGAGATGTTTCCTACGTAAACCCGAGAACTTCGGAAGTTCATAACTCTTGTCCCAGAGCTCAGTTCTGAGTGAACTTACCGTCATTTGAAAGCTCTGGATGAACAAAAGATGATGGAATTGTGATAAATAAAATTTGCGATGATTGATAAAAACAAAAAAAATTACACCCCATCCCTTAAAAAGGTACTTAGGGGTCGGGTGTGTGACAGCTTCACACAACTCTGGTTATCACAATGAATAACAATGGAATCTATCACATGTCCAAATAAATCTGCAAGGAGCTTGTGAAACCACATTGTTTCACGCACTACCACACTCAATGTAATGTACTCTGCTTATGTGGTGCTCAAGGCCACAGAAGTTTGTTTCCTGCTACAATAGGAAACCATGTCAGATCCTAAAGTGAAGCATCACCCGGAAGTGCTCTTCCTGTCCACTGCGCTCCCTGCCCAATCAAAATCAGTATATCCCTATAATATCATGCCAATATTGAAAGTATATCTCATACCATATCCAACTATGCCTCGTAGGTATCTCAACACATGCTTCCCAACAACCCAATTTGTATGTCTCGACTGAGTCGTGAACTAAGTGCTCTCACTACATAATAATATTTGGTCTGGTGTTAACCGGATACATCAATTATCCAATCAGTTGTTTGTACAGGGCCGAATCAATATTATCGGAATCGGAAGAAGACACATTTAGTTTCTTCATATTTTTCACCATTGGTGTAGCCATGGGCTTACAGTTCAACATCCCAAACTTTTTCAATATCTCAATTGTGTACTTCCCCTGACTTAGGAAGATCTCATCAATTCTCTGCCACACCTCTAGTCCCAAGAAGTATTGCATCATACCAAGGTCATTCATCTCAAACTCAGAAGCCAACACATACTTGCATTCAATAATAAGTCTTTATGTACCAATGAGGAATAAATAATCAACGTAGAGGACCAAAATCAGGGACTCACCATTAACAGTCTTGTAGTACAGGTTGGGATCAAAAACACTTTTGATGAATCTCGAAATCATCAGGTGTCCATCAATCCTTTCATACCAAACTCAAGATGCATGTTTGAGTCCATACAAGGCCTTCTTCAAACTGCACACATGAAACTCCTTCTCATGTATCATGAAACCAATTTGGTTGCTCGATGTATACTTCTTCCTCAATCTCTCTATTGAGAAAGGTTGTTTTCACATCCATCTGATGTAGTCTCCAACCCATGGGTGCTTCAAGGGAAATAATCGTCCAGATAGAAGTGTATCGAGTAACGGGAGAAAATGTCTCCTCATAATATATTCCCTCCACTTGAGAAAATTCTCTAGCAACAAATCTCTCTTTGTGTTTCTTGATGCTCCCATCAATTGTATGTTTAATCTTATAGATCCACTTATAATTCACTACATAATTCCCCTTGAGTCTCGAAATAATATCCCACACATCATTCTTCATCATGGACCGATACTCCTCCATCATGGCATTTCTCTATATTGGCTGACTAGTTGCCTCCTCATAACATGAAGGCTCAAAATTTGTGATGTGGTTCATAGATGCAGCATACCACGAATATCTCTAAGGTCTCTTGCTCTCTCTAAAGTTACCATGAGGAGTTGCATTTCCTTCCTCCTGCAGGGTTTGATGAACCCATGTAGGTCTCTTTCGACCTACTGCAATATATTTGGGAACATCAACTAGAGATACATGATCAATGGGATCAATGTAATCAATAGGCTCAACTATTTACCTCTGAATTGTTGGATGGTGAGTGGGAGAAGGCACCATCTCTTCATGTCTCTCACTATAAATCTACATCTAAGATCATCTACATCTCATGAAGGATACCTCCTCCTCAAGGGTTACATCTTTTCTCACCTCAATCTATCTCTGACCAGGGATGTAGATCTAGTATGCGTTTGAAGACTCATTGTACCCCGCAAATGTATCATTTATGTCTAAAGGATCTAGCTTGGTCATTTTATCCTTGGGTACATGAATGTATACTGGATACCCAAATATCCTGAAGTGTCCAACCTCAGGCTTCACTCATGAACTGTGTCCATACTAGACATCTCGTGGTTCTCTTGTGGAACACATGTCGAAGACATATCGAGGTTCTCTCATGGAACCAATGTCTTCCAAGACATATCAAGGTTTCCGAGTGAAACCAATGCCTTGGTTCATTCACCTGATCGTCTAAGGAACGTTATTATAAATTCCACATTCCCCCCTACTAGTCCACTCAAAACCCTCCAAGAAGAATGTCTCACATTGTTGCCTCAACAATCAACACGTTGACACAAGCTTCATGTGATCTTGACTAAGGAGGGTTTTTCATTACTTCTCATGTCCATCTCGATCATTCCTCACAAAATAGTTGTGTAGTATTTTCCTCCATTTATCTCCATATGGAAACATTCATCACCTACAAGCATTCCTACAACCACAAAATTTGTACAATTTGATCCAGTCGCAGCATAGATATTTGGTAGTCGTGCATAACGTCCATCATTTAGAGGATCTAGTTCAAAAAGGTATTCAACCACACACTCTCCTATATTAATATTGGAGTGAATTCAACAAGCACCTCGTCTTAATAGAGTTACATTCAAGCATCCATGCACCAAGGTTGGCGTAGAAGTTGCCCAAGCACTGAGACAGTTTTCAAAGAGAATAAGATGCATGAATCAATTCCCATATTTACAATCTCTAATGGAGAGTCTGTGTGATGCAATTGAAGAACTCAATATGACATTGTGACACCAACCCAAAATGTTCAACGTTATCCATCCATTCTACAATTCTGATCAATCCCATTCTGTTGTAGAAGCCAAAAATCTTAGTGCGGTCAACTCAGCTAGAACACAATCCTCTGAAATAAACTCCAATCTAGACACTAATAACCTTGATGCAGTAAATTCCACTCTACAATCCTCTCAAATGAAAGCAGATTCATTGAATCCATCAGTATTGATAATCAAATATACTGACAATTGTGATGAAGATAAGCATTATGCCAGCTCCAAAATATTTTCCGGGATAATAAAATAATTGTGTTCTTCTATTAAAAGACAGGACATTGCCAATGGAAAGGATTATCTTACAAAAACCAGTGGACGACGTCTTTCTATATCCAGAAACACACATTGTGTAGAACTTGTGGAGGCACTTTCATTGGCATCCTTGCATCTATCCTCATTGAGATAGCTTTTAGGGTAGAACTTGTTATAGAGGATGTACAAGAGCTTGGAAATCTAGCAACCTTTCAACCTTAATTATTTTGAACAGCTTAAAAAATTGAGTTTGAAATCTAAAGAACATATTTCATTTACCCTCCTTGGAAGGTTTTAATATGCCTTTTTTTTGTTATATATATTACGTGGAAGTTATGGCTCACTTTGTTATTTATATTATGTGGAAGGCATGGCTCACATTCTTCAATTCAACATTGAATGTGAGCACATAGGGACTCCTCTGGCTTCTAGTCATCTGTCTCCTGCGCTATCTCTCTTATTTTCCTGAGTCCTCCCGTGAGGGATTCAAGCCTAGTCCTGCTCTGATACCATGTTTTTCTTCATATGAGATGAGATATAATCGATGTGTTTTATTACAATGATGATTGTGTTATAATATAATGGATGTGCTCGTTTTACCATTGACAATATCACTATTGTCACCCAACAATAGGCCGAAGCCACCCTATGAGCACCTTAACCTTGATAGAGAATCACTCTGGAAGCAAACCCTAGGCTAGATAGAGAAAAAAAGGGTAGCGCACCTTTCCCCAAGGATAGTGCACCAAACAAGAGATTATCAAATAGTCCAAACCATAACCAAGAGATAGTCCAAGCCAAAACGTAATCCGCTAGCTGCAGCAGCTGCAACAGTAGATCTCCTCCAAACTTACGCTTAAACTAGGCAACTGCAGTGAGCACAAGTGCGTCTCTGCAATTCTGAGAATGTCTGCCAGAATGAAGACTGGCCTCTTATATTTATACTAATTCTGGCTAACTGCCTGGGCCAACTTCTCATTTTGGGTGTCTATTTACTTAGTATATAATATTTCTTCTAGCCGACTTCTTCTCTTGTAGGCTAATAACCTAATACCAATTATCCTCTTGAGCCGACTTGTCTTCTAGGGTTATTAGCCAACTTATTAGGGTTTCTTCTTACTTCTCGAAATATTCTATTCTCATCAGGTTTACATGTGGAGGTAAATATCTCTCGCGGCTACCATAATATTAACACTCCCTCCTAGCTAGGGAGGTATTATAGGTAATGGTCTTGAGCACAAACATACCATTCACCCAATAGCATCAACATAGTTGTATAGACTATCTCATGACTAGATCATGAGTACCATCATCACCATTAGTTTCATCAGTTGCATCATCTCTTGAAACCTATCTGAGTAATTAGACATGATGTTGGATAAGTCACTCACACCACAGAGTGACACAAGAGACATTCTTCTAATCTGGACATATGTCCTAGAAAAATAAATGTCCTGAACCATTTTCCGTCTGAGAAATCTCTGTTCATTGATCATCCATCTAGCTGATAATCATTTTCAACATTGTTGATAGTCTTCAAGGAAATTAGAACAATATCATTCAATAGAACACAATTGTGTCTATCCATAGTAGTACACAACTACAATCCAGTGGTACACTACCACACCAAGTAGCACACAGGTACTTGATCAGTGACATATAGTCACAAACAGTGGAACACATCCACCACAGTAGTATACATCTAATGTCTAGAGACATACAGTCTTCATAACAATCATTTGATATCAACCTACATAGAAACAATGTTATGATATAAACTGAATCATCTGGACCATTCTTCCACTCACATTTGTGAGATCTTGGAAGAGCTTCTGCCCTCAGAAGGTCAAACATCAATGATGATCTATCTGGACTATTCTTCTCAAGCAAGGAAGAATAATTGTCTTGATTTCTGAGCCTGGACCATTCCCCACCCTGGGCCATTCCTCCGACACTATACAAAGTGTAACTTGCAGAGAATGAGTCTTCCCTAAGTAATGTTTGTCCCTGATTGCTAAACCTGGACCATTCCCTACCCTGGACCATTCCTCCGGCACTAAAAAAAGTGAAACCTGGAGAGAATGAATCTTCCCTAAGGAATGGTTGTCTGGACCATTTCTTAAGGAAATGATTGTCCTGCACCAACCTCCAAAATGGACCATTCCCCATGTTAACCACAATGGAAAACCGTTGTCCAGCGAGGCGGGCCAGTCTTCTTGAGTAACCCTCAAGAAGAGAGACTTCCCTAGACCATTCCCCATGTTAACCACAATGGGAAATTGTTTTCTATGGTACGTCATCAATTCATCAAACCATTTTCATTATGAAAATGACCATTCGATCTGGACCATTTTTCGAACTAGAAAATGCATGTCCGTTAGAAATCTCAAACCACTTTCCGAACTCGAAAGGAATTGCTCATCCTGGACCATTTTTGAACTGAAAAATGATTGTCCATCAATCAATAACACATCAATGCTCCCTCCCAACCTGGGAGTCATCTCTTCCTTTTTCAATAAGGAAGTCGTCTTCACGAGCTCCAGCTTGAGTATGCAAACTCTTTCATCTTGGATGGAAGCTTTACCAAAATGTATTCTTATCTGCTCACCTGTGGAGATATGTATTTGGAGAACCACTTTCTCCTTTCTGGACTTCATCACAGATAATGTAATGCTTGATTTCAAATGTACTTCTGTCTGGAACACTGGTTTTCTATGAAGGCTTCATATAGCGCTTATCAATAAAATATATCATTGTTGGATTCCTCTTTGGTTCCTACAACATCGTGGCAAGGGTCAAACTCGAACATATCCATGTGGCACTTCTTCTGTCATCATGAGATCTTTGTCATGGATTGGCAATCCATGATCCTGATCTTCTAAGTAATTATTCAGATACAATATCTTTGTTATAGAAAATATTCACCACGCTTTTGCTGTGCATTGGAGGTTCTCCACCAAGTTGTCTTCTTCCATCTGCATATAAGGGTCTCTTTCTGATATACCTCAAAGCCTTGAGGTTTCTCTTCATACGCTCTTTGTTCAATTGCTCTAGAGAACAGTCTTTTCATTCATCTGATGTAGAACTCCAACCCATGGATATTGCGGATGATATAATGACCCATGTAAAGGTATGTCTGGTTTACTGGAACAAGTAATCATCATAGTCTTCTCCCTCCATCTGGGAGAACCTCTAGTTCTGGATCTTGCAATGATTGCATTCATATACATTGTTCTTCATCACAACTTCCAGTTCCTTTGCTTGATTGTTTTTAGTGATTTCATATCAGGCTTGTAATCTTGTGATTCTCGATACAATAACTGGTTGTTTTGGCTTCTCTTTCTTTCTTGGAATCTTCATGTTCTTCCTCATGTTTTTCTTTAGCTCTTGGGTCCATGGAGTTTCTTATAGATTCCATGCCCTAGAGATTCCATTTCTTCCTTTCATCATAGGATCATGGATGTGGATGGACAACCAGTGATACTTTAAGGCTTCTCTTAGAAGAAGACTTCTTTTAAGGTTGGACTAAACATGTACTGCCTTTGATGGCTGCTACCATGGATATATACTTCATCATCTTCAATGGATCATAGGATTATCTCCCTCCTAATCTTTGCTTCATGTATGAGTGCATGTTCTTCTTTTGGAAATATATAATCGGCTCCCTCCATCTAACAGAGTCCATGCTTTCGTCTGCATCCTTATTGTCTTATACAAGGTGTCATAAGTCTTTCTCCAATTTCCTCTTGGTTGCTGACTTCTTTTTGTCTTTGTTTCTTCTAAGTTTCCTCAAGATTGATTCTGATTTCGGCTTATCTTGTAATAGCTTCCACATGATTTGTTTGATGTATTTCATCCTTTCATGTTTATTATCTGACTTGTATGATGATAGAAATCCTCATCTTGTTATTCTTCCATAGGTATAGTTCTTCTTGGAACATATTATCTTCTAAAAGATAGATATACAAGATATGTACATAGACTCTGCAAACAAGATATGTACAAGAACTTAGAAGAGTATTGTTACCTTGTCTTTAGAAGAAGAAATTTGTTTTATCTTGCTTGGTCTTCTTTGTAGGTTCCTTTTCTTCGGCAACTGATGCTTCGTGTGTCCCCTTCCTTTTCTTTAGCTTGGGACAATGATTCTTGTAGTGACCATACTTTTGACAGTTGAAGCATTGTATTTCTGACATGTCTTTCTCTTGATTTGGCTTCTTCCTTGAACCAAACTTACTTTTGTTCCTGAAATTCTTGAATCTTGTTGTAAAGGCTTGATCATCGTACTTCTTTTGGGGTTTCTCTTTTTCACTGATCCTTGATTCTTCTTGAGCACAGCAAGTCCAAAGTTCATCAAATGTAGGATACTCCTTCCTTGTGTTCATGCTTGTGGAAAATGCATCCCATGTCTTGGGAAGACCATTAAGTACTATGTTTACCAATTCATTCTTTGAAATGATCTCTTCAATATCTTGTAGTTGATCTCTTAACTGTGAATTTCTTACAAGGTATGATGTTATGTTGTCATCGTCATTCATGTTCATATCACAGAGCTCATTCTTCAGACTCATTACTTGTCCAATGTTTCTAACTGAGAAGAGGTTTTTTAGGGCATCGTACATCTTCTTTGATGAGTCAAGATGAGAGATGTAGGGTATCAAGTGGTATTTTATAGAGTCCACTATGATACTCATGGAATTGATATCACCGTCTTTGAACTTTTCCATAACTGCAACGTTCTGCAGTTCTTTCTCTTTTCTTTCTTCAAACTCTAGTTTCATGATCTTTCCTTTCACGATATCTAATATTTTATTCTTGGCAAGGATGAGGTCAATCCTTTTCTTCCACGTTCTGAAGTTAGAAACTCCATCTAACTTGTTTTCTGACTTCATGGAGTAGGTCATGGCTTCTTTGACTTGGTCAACCCTAGATTTGACCAAAAAAACTCAAACTTGACGTCTTGGCTTGCTGAGAGTACCAGAAGATGCGTTAGGCTAGGTCACACTGGTCTATCTAGAAATTAGGTCAATCCCTTCACTTAAGGTGTCTCAACGAGAGGATTAGGGTTTCTGCAACTGCACCTGCCAGTAACCCCAGCGCTAATGCTTTGGTGACTGCTCCTGCTAGAAACCCTAGCGGCAGTTCTTCAACGAGCTTAATATCCTTATGGTTATGCTTCCTTCCAGCGGTTAGACTGAATGAAGGAGGTATGAGCCCATAACCTCTTAGAATATAATGGATGTGCTTGTTTTACCATCGACAATATCACTATTTTCACCCAAACATAGGCTGAAGCCACCCTCCGAGCACCTTAACCTTGACAAAGAATCACTATGGAAGCAAACCCTAGGCTAGATAGCCAAACAAAGAGTAGCGCACCTTTTCCCAAGGATAGAAAAAAGAGCTGATCAGATAGTCCAAACCATAAAAAAGAGATAGTCCAAGCCAAAACATAATCTGCTCGCTGCAGCAGCTGCAATGACAACTCTCCTCCAAACTTGTGCACAAACTGAGCAACTGCAGTGCGCACAAGTGTTGCTATGCAATTTTGAGAATGCTTGGCCTCCTATATTTATACTAATTTTGGCTAACTGCTTGAGCTGACTTCTCATTCTGGGTGTCTATTTACTTAGTATATAATATTTCTTCTTGCTGACTTCTTATCTTGTAGGCTAATAACCTAATACCAATTATCCTCTTGAGTCGACTTATCTTCTAGGGTTATTATCCAACTTATTAGGGTTTCTTCTTGCTTCCCGAAATATTTTATTCTCGTCAGGTTTACACGTGGAGGTAAATACCTCCCGTAGCTACCATAATATTAACAGATTGTTCCATATATAGAGAACATATGATTATCATCCATGAATACAATATAGTAGAATGCATGTATGAATATAACATTTTTATTCATGCCTTATAAAATAATCTTTGAAAATTCTTTATTCTCCATAACTCTTGGTAAAAAAAAACATAAATAAAGAAAATGATACAATATGGAAGAGAAACAATTCTTTCCCCTAAATTATGACCCCAAAGATCAGTAGAATTCATCAATCAAGACAACAAATAATTTTCATTAACTGAATGTTAGTTGTGATAATTGAAGAAAAATATATGTTATGTTTGAATTTGGTATGGAAGTTTACTTTCAACAGTATGTCACATGGCCAAATATGGAGAGTAATAATTTTATAAGATTGACATCAATATTTTTTATATTCGAACAAACATGTTGAAATTGCCTCCCTATCACAAACATGTTTAAAGTGTCATCACAAACATGTTTAAAATGTCAAATCATTGTTTTCAACTTAGACAAACAAGAATAGCATAATAAAAAAATTAATTCCCAAAAATTATGAGCCTAAAGATCAATAGAATTCATGTATGAATACAACATTTTTATTTATGCATTATAAAATAATCTTCGAAAAATCTTTGTTCTCCATAACTCTTGGTCAAAAAAAATATAAATAAAGAAAATGATATAGTATGGAGGAGAAAAAATTATTTCCCCTAAATTATGACCCCAAAGATTAGTGTGTTATAGCAAGATTTGTCTCACCCTATGCAATCTTGCACATAAGGCCTTTTTTCATTTCCCTATGTAGACTTATCATCCATGTTTGTAAATCTCAGAGCTAAAAATACATATTTTTCCACATGTACGCACATTTTCTACTATACAGCATGCGTATACACAGGTTGCACCACTACAACCCGCGTACATCGAGATTTGTGCCAAAAAATGAAAATTAATGTTGGGTTTCCATGTCATGACAGGAGATCTATGATTCTTGGCCTTCCATATAATGGAAACATTCTGACTCGACCCTTCAGTTCCATTTGAAGGCTATAAATGGGTCAATTTCGAGTTATCGAAAATTGGGAGAAAGAATTCAACTTTGAGAGCAAAGTTACTCTGGAGAAATTATTTACTTCATATTGAGTCTGCATCCCTTTGTCCTTTAAGTTTGAACACATTGTTCAACCCCAAGTTCTTCCCTTATTGATTGAGAACCTCATTGTTTCTCTTTTATGAGCTTGCCTTTGGTGGAGGATTGAAGTGGTGGAGGCCTAGTTGGAAGGAACTTAGTTTCTCGGTTATGAATCGTGCTGACACGGAAGTCTGTAACATTTTCACTTATGTTGATCATATATTAATAGAAATACTCGTTTCCCGTCTAATTGATATCTTGCAAATATTTGAATTATTATTCCATGGGCGTATTTGTCATGTTTATTAATGGATTATGCTATTGAATGTGTTAACATCATTTATTATCACCATATGTTTGCTTTGTTTGGTTGTTGAGGACTAGTTGCAGGTATATTGCTTTGGATCAAGTGTTCAATGGTGGACTTCGTCGAACGTCTAGATGATGTAGGCATTTTATCTTGTCTTTCTAGAATATTTGTTTACATAGCATACTTGAGAAGAGAGCTGATTTCTACAGTCATTTCTGTTTGTTGTGGTTTACCCTAGCCATAGAGAGATTTTCCTTGTAATAGAATTGGCGACTCCACTGGGGATTGAATCTTCTTTCTTAGGGTTTGGAGTACTTTTCTCCTTAGATTTATCTCGTTCCTATTGTGTTTCTTGTCGTATCATTGTTTGACAACCTTTGTTCACTTTGGGTCTGAGTTTATCAACCTTTTCCCTTGCCTGGCCTTGTTTTTGAAACGTATACATGGTTTTTGGCTTGATAGTCGCATATATACGCGAGTTGTCCCTTTGTAAGCTGTGTACATACGCTCTGTTTCCTTTAACAATGGCGTACATCATCCTTCTTTGCTTGTTAGCTGGGTTTGGTGGTTGTTGGGTGGGATTTGAGTCCTAGCATTGTATATGGGGGTGCCATGACCCTGATGCCTACATCTTCGTTTGATATGAGTCATGTCCCTCAACCAACTCTCACTCAAGAAGGTTGGAACCTCCCCTCTTACGGATCCAATCCTAGCTATGCTATGTCTGGAAGCAGTACTCAAATGGGTGTGTATTCTACTTATTACACCCCATCTGCGTATCCTTCGTCCGCCATGCCTTCTCCTTCGAACATTTTTCCAATGGCGGGTCCACATATGTCCTTGGGTCTTTCATATGGGGAGCATTAGTTTTACGGTCCAGGTTTCCCTCTTCGTGGAATCCCTTCACAAGAGGGCAACATATATCCTCACTTGAATAGTCCTTATCATACATTCGTCTCTTTGCAGACCTCGGTGATGATGCCCGCACACACCTCTTTAGATCACTTAGGCGAAGGATACTACATTTTCGGACAGGGACAGGGGGTAAACCAGGACCCTTCCTGGCATGCAATGTTTCAAAGCCAATCTTTCCCTGGACCTTGGTATGAAATGTCACAACCCACTGCTAGTCCAGTCACTGCCAGTCATACTAGAACTCCATCACGAACCTATATCAGTCATGTTGGAGATGAGTCGACAACCTCTGCAAGTCATGTTAACGACCTGCACCCAACCACTGCTACACATGATGGGGGCACCACTCTAGTCGCCACGAGTCATATCAATGCCACATCTCCAACCTATGTACATCATGTAGGAGATGACTCTCTCGCCTCTGCCAGTCACGTTGAGAGCATGTCACCAGTTGTTGGGAATGACGTTGGGGGCATCGAGAAGCCTAGACGTCTCAGACGTAAGCCTAAATTCCTTTGCAGGACTTGCGAATGAGATCACCTTGCTCGTTTATGTCCAACTACTGTTGGGATACAAGAAGAGTGGGGATCACCTAAGGGCCCTTCAGATTCTGAGGCGTCTATGGTTTCCCCACACCCTATTTCTCCTTTGATTGACACAACAATAATGTCGTTGTATTCCTCTCCTGACCACACCCCCGTTGTCGAGGGTGGTGTGCCCCCTATCCTTGTTATCGCGCATCCTCTTCAACCTAGAATTGAAGAAGTGGCCATACCAGTGCAATCTTTGGTCAATCCTACTCTCATTGTGGAGGGTGATGCATCCTTCAACCATGTCGTCAACATTCTTGATCCTGCACCTTCTGAACGAGAGAGAGTTTTACTCTCCCCGAGTTCTCTCCCTCCAAGTCTTGAGGAGCTTCCCTTTGATTGAGACAGTCTTGTGGGGTATCCAATGCCCCCTCCTATGTATTTTCCTATAAGAGACATTATCCGATATATCGCAGAAACGATATCTTCTGCTTGTTAAGAACCAAATATCAATATAGCATAGAAAAACCTCAGAATAAGTACTCAACACCTTGAAAAAGATATAATTTCAGATAATAAGCCTCTTTGAGGGGGCAACCTCCTTTTACCCCACATAAATGTTCAAGTACAAGATGATTCCAAATGAAAATGTCTCATTGGTATATATAGGAGACTAGGAGGTATAATTACAACTAATTGAATAAAGCCGACATAAATAAAATAACATTACTAATGTAATATGCCCCAATTAAGGGGTAATGAGCCAATATTAGGGCTTAACATGCCCCTCCCCTTGAGACAAGTGTTGTCCGCAATGCTTAAGTAACTTTGGATGCTTCTGTATAAAAGACTCATCTTCCCAAGTGGAATCTTCAGATGCTAGTTTCCTCCATTTAATGAGATACTCTGAAATGGATCTATTCCCCAGCTGGCGAATTCTTGTGTCAATGATGGCTTCAGGATCCAATATGATTTTTCCTTCCTCGTCAAGTTCTGGGAATATAGTTTGAACTGGGATCTTGTCGCCTATAACCTTCTTTAAGCATGAAACATGGAAAACTAGGCGTACTCGTGAAGATGCAGGCAACTCCAATTTGTATGCCATAGTACCAATCTTTTGCAACACCATATAAGGGCCATAGTACTTTGGTGATAATTTATCATCCTTCTTAGCTTGCTTGAGGGACATCTGTTTGTATGGTTGTGGTATTAAAAACACCCAATCCCCTACTTCAAAACTTTTTTCACTACAATGTTGATCTGCTTGTTGTTTCATGCGATTATGTGCCATTGTTAGGTTGTCCTTTAAGATTTGGAGAACTTGTTGTTGATTCTTGATGTGATCTTCCACTACTTGAACCTTAGATTTTTCTTTTAGAGAAGAAGTGATGGAAGGAGGGTGGTATCCATAAAGTGCCATAAATGGTGTCATTTT